>SNQJ01S0122494.1:16182-31498 GCA_010110895.2 Picea sitchensis | reverse complement strand
TCTAAAAAGGCTATGTTCTTGCCTTCGGGTCACATTTGCTATTCAAGGTGGGAAGAAGGCAATGAAGGGCCTTCCACTTTGATCAATCTTTGATCGATCATTCTGATTTGAGTGCTGGCCATCTTTGGGACATTCATTGGTCTTGGCTGACTTGATACACCATTGTCTTGTGTGGATTGCTTGATCTTCTTGCTTAGATCACTTTTCTCGTCTTTTTCATGTATGGACAGTTTACTTTCCCCGCATATCTTGCCTTGTACAATCTTATATACTTCTGAATATAAAGCGTATTTTTTTCGTTGAAAAAAAGTTAAAGTTTTGTAAAGTGATATTGAACTTTGTTGTATCGTTTACAAATCTTTGACATACAAATCTTTGACAAGTTAGTGTAGCAATGTTATACATCTCAAAATATTGATCCAAATATGGATCCATATAATGTCGACGCAAATATTTTGCAACTTTAGGCTACATTCAATTATATTTTTCATTATCTAAAAACTTGATTTTGCAAATCATAATCTAAACAATGTATACTAGTACAAATGCATGTTAACCCCCCCTCTCTCCATATATGAATAAATTTATAAGACCTTTTACAAAACAAAAATAGGTTTAGTTAGCATAAGGTCAAAATAGCATCTAATTACCACATGGTCTATAATCAAGATTAGTAATGTCCACAACTTCGAGGAAAAAACCATAGAAACATAAAACATAGGTCCAAAAATCAAGGCTAGTTGCCTATCATAAAGCAAGATTTAAGAGACTATGTGTGTCATCCTTATTTCAAGGGTTGATTGTCATTCATAGTAGAGTTCAAATCCTAGCCTTCAATAGTGGTCTCCTTATCAAGGGGGTTAAGTTCCCATCCATCATTTCCCTATTGTTTGGGTGGCTCCTTCATGTTTGAAATTATAAGTGTTGGGCAAGGGAATTTATCAATATCCAACCAAGGAGGAGGAGCCCAACTATGGTGTTCTCTATGTTCATGCACAACATGCCCAACTCTATGCCGAGGATGACATGAATAGACCTACAAGGCTAAGTTAATGAGGAGGAGACTAGAACCTTGTGGTACCTAACTCATGATGCATGAAGCAATGCCTTGAAATTGAAGAAATTAGTGCATATGCACTAGCTCCAACTCCACCTTGTGAACTTGCACTTGGATTTTCAAATGAAGGTTGGCAAAAGTTGGCGTGTAAACTTGATGTCATGTTATGCATTCTAAAAAACATGTGTTTCTTATTTTCCTTATGAGATACAAGATTTCAACTACAACTTTATGGTATGTGGAACTCAATTTCCTAAGGGAGTTCATCATCTAGTAGGGCATACATCTAAGAAATGGTGGTAGGGAATAGTTGTCTACAAAGACTATAGCCCCACACCTGGGTTGACCTAGAAAATTTACAAAACTAGAAAATGTGCTTGACAATCTTATTTTTTTTTATAGAAGTGGAACTTAGGCTAAGGAACTCTCAAATATTAAGTCATTGGCCTAAAGGAAGGCCACCCAAAATAAAATAAAAAACTAGGTTAAAAAAGACATTTTGGCTAGATATATAGTTTCCATATGATTTAGAGATAATAAAGTTAAGTCTTCTACTTGAGGGTAGTTTCGAGGCTTTGACGTTGAGCCAAATATATAGAATAATCGAGGGTACTCAACCACCAATATCCATGCATTCATGTTGTATTCCCTGAACCCTTAGG
The DNA here is from genome assembly GCA_010110895.2 of Picea sitchensis. Classification (NCBI taxonomy): domain Eukaryota; kingdom Viridiplantae; phylum Streptophyta; class Pinopsida; order Pinales; family Pinaceae; genus Picea; species Picea sitchensis. Next base: position 29,779 of record SNQJ01S0122494.1, on the reverse strand, counting down.
TTCAATGTTGCCTCTAATATCACAACCAAGCAAGGGGATCTTGTAGACCAAGATTGAGAAATAGATTCTCTAGAACAAGAATATTGGCTCACTCTAAATCATCCTATGCATATTGGCTAAATTAAATCCATACTTGAGTTCAAGCCATATTTTCTAATCTGGGGGACTCTACAAATAAAAAATGTCAACAACCATAGTGCTTGCTTGAGTAAGTGCTTCACTGAAAATCACTCAGCGATTTCCACCAAAGACTTATTCATATTCTATAATGGGTAACCATAAAATGCAATGCTTGTTGAATGACAACATAGTCCTCAAGGAATAACCTTTCCAAGTCAATTTTTGTTTGACAAACTCCCAAAATTTCTAGATTCTCTAAGAAACAAAAGTTTCCTTAACCTTCACCCAAAAACGTGTGAGGAGAAGGGTTTGTAAAGTTAAGTTATGCCGACAACTTTTTTCGAAGGGATGCACCTTGATAAATAGAGTTTTATAGCTACACTTTTCAAGCTTGTATGCCCTCGACCACCTAATCAATGGCATTGCACATAAATGTAACACCCTTAGTGTATGACATATGTTTTTTTATACCTTGTTGAGGACCTTGTAGTTGATAGTTAATCGTTATTATGCACATTGTTATGCTTGATTAGGAGATGTTGTTTTGGTTGAGTATTATGAGTATTTCCTTGATGAATTGTGATTGAGCATTAATGAGTTCCTACTTGATGGAATAAGTTGAGTATTGATATGCACTCGATGGTTCACAATGCACTTATGACTCATCTTTGATGTGTGTGTGTGTATTCTTGGAAATGCTAACCTTTTTGCAGGTTATGTCCCTAAAACCCATACTGACATATGTTTGATGATGGAAGTAGTCTGGATAAATATTTATTAAAGTTGTGGAAATCAAATCCAAGGGAAAGAGGTTCTTGTTCAATGAAGATGGCCTACCTAACTCTAACACCTTGTGAGCCCAAGAAGGGGAAATGTGACATGAAAATGATTCCTAAAGTAAGATGGGGTAAAAGGCCTAAGAGGAATGAGTTGTAATTCACCATTTACCCACTTTGTTACACTTGTAATTCCACCCCTATGCCTAATTTTTCCCCATGTGTAATTTGGTAGGGGAAATGGGAAGGCTAAGAGACATTCTTGTGAGGGCTAGTATCCTTGAGAGATTATAAAAGAGATTGCTTTCCTAGTGCATCGGGGGAGGCGAGGGGGCTATTGTGGGATTATTGAGAATTTCTACTTTAGTAAGAGAATTGTCTTCATTGTGAATTCATGAAAGTAGTTTGATAGCTTCTCTACCCTATTATATGTGATAAAATGAGGCTAGGAGTGTACCTGACCAATTGAGGGTACTAATTCTCGTTTATTAATACGAAATTATTGTTTTGGGCCCTTGGGATGCCATTCTTGAGTATGAAGCCTAACCAATCGAGGGTTTTCATCATGGGATAGAGTGGTAGTAAGATCCTTGTAGGAGATGCTAGTACTAAGTGTGATGTTTGACCATCTAGGGGTATTCATTGGGGGCTTGAGGGGTAGTACAATCCCTACACACCATAACCTTATATGGTATGAGTGTGTTGTAAGTCTAGGAGCCTCTCCACCATGATATGGCTAATCAATTATGTTCGAAAAAATAGTTGTATTTCCACACAGGTAGAACACCTTACAAAGTTGCTCACACATATAGATCAAATATCAATACACTAATGTTTTAAGGAGTGGTTTAAAACCCTCAAAGGGAAACAATCTATGGCCTAAATGAAATGCTTGGCCACTTGAGGCAATATTAATGCAACATAAATATTGTACATACTATTTTCTCACATTCAATACACTAATGTTTTACTGATCCAGATTATTTTAGGAAAGAAATGAAAGAAGAGATATTACAATGAAATACACATAAAAATTTCGAAACAAAGAAATACAACAATACATGATTTCTATTAATGAAATAAATGTATGGTAAAATACATAGTGCAAATTCTAGCTAGAAGATAGTGTGACTTTATCTCACGAGAAGCGATGTGATGGCTCAGCTCATTTGCAAGAAGATGATTACAATGGGAGCTCTGAGGCCTTTTATGATAAACAGATGCAAAGACCATAGACATCAAAAGAAACCTAACCCTATGAGATGAAGCATCAAAATTCATGTAGACCTCATTAGGGGTGGATTAATTTTATTAACTTCTTGTAACTTTTGCATCTGATCTATGTTTTAGGCACACGACAACCCATTGGAAAGATCTTTTAGAGAACTATGCATTATTCCATCAAACTCGAACTCCATCTATAGTTTGACTATGTAAAAGCCAAGAAAACATTGTTTAGAGCCTAAAAGCATTTGAGGAAGTACAGAGAGATGTACTAACATGAAAACTTCAAAATAAACTAGTTGGAATGGGTGTGACCACCAATATCCACCTAGATGCTATGTGGGGATTTAAGACAATCTCATAAGTGCAAAACCCCCAATTACAAATAAATGTCCCCATTCTGGGAAGCGTGTTGAACTAAAATTGTCGGATAGGTAGGTTAGATTTGGAAAAGGTGGTCAGCCATCGATATCCACCTGGATCATTTATGTGGTTACAACCCTCAAAGGGGGAAACAATCCATGGCCTCGACTAATGTGGTCACTTGAGATAATATATTAATGCAAAATAAAAATAATGTACTTAATATTTTCTCACATTCAATCTTTAGCAACTAACCCTCCACGCTCTTTAAATGAGAGATCATGGACCAATCGAGGTTTAAGCCACAAAATAGAAATATAGTCATTAGTATCAAGGAGAATATGAACCATCCCATATCACTTTATGTCTAAAACATATAATGACTCTCCGAGGAAAATACTAAATACAAATGCATACTAAAAGAAACCCACTTCACCTAAAGACACATTAGACCAAGTTGATCTTAACTAACTCCTAAGTGTCTAAATATCCTAACACCCCCCCTTAACAAATATCATGATGTTGTGTTAACTTTCTTGAACAATTTTTGTCAAACATTAGTGTGTGTTGTTACACTTAGTACAAAATATGTTATGTTACATTAGCATATATATATATATATATATATATATATATATATAATAGAATGAAATATGAATAATACAAAACAAGTTAGAAGATTTTTTCATATAAAACATATATCATGTTTACATATGGTGTAGGATAAGGATTATCCAAAAACCACCCGCTTTCTAGTGAATAATGTAGGTTAAAATATCACAAAAGTTTGGAGTTACTCATCATAGTTTTAAATTATTAAAGTTCCATGCAATAGTTGATCGATGCCCCAAGGGGCTTTGAGGGTTTTTAAATTGACCCAAAACCCAGAACAATCCTAAAATGCATTAGAAATATGACCTTTTAAATTTTTTGTTTATTAGATTCCGACGAGAATCAAGATTGTTTTGGATAATCCTCATAATGTATCATATATGCATTTCATAACTTGTCAATGTGATCTAGCTTTAGTGATTAAAAGGAGAAGTTGTTGTCATCATTGCTATGTTTAAATCTTGTTTACCTATTTGAACAAATCATTAGATATAATATAGATTCATGGCTCATCAAATAATAAAATTACTATACATATAATATGATATAAAATTGAATATAATTATGAAATAGATTTACTTTTTTCAATGTAATATTTTACTTTTAAAAATAATAATAATAATAATTCTCTCTAAAATATTACTAGATCAAAGTTGAGATGTCATTCATATATAGAAAAATCATGAGAAAATGTGGAACATACATCCATCAATATTTTATATATATAGAAAGAGAGGAAGATTAGGAAAATATATATATATATATATATGAAGGTGGAAAGTAGTTTCATTCATTTTATATAGATTTATTTTCATCTTTTCTCATGACCGTTTAAACATTGAGAGATTTGCATTTCAACTTTTCTTTGATCCATATGATATTTAATATGATACTTAATTTACAATGATAATAAATGAGTGCATGTTATTAAATAAATTACTTTTAAAAAATAAATACTAGCTTATGGTTTATTAGAATTAAGAAATTAACAATTTAAATATTATTTAATAAGAAATTAGATAGAATTTATTTTTTTTTTTAATGCTTAAAATAAAATAAATTAACATAAATTCATTTTAATTTTGGATTTATCAAATATAAATATAGAAGTATCAATTTTTTTTAAATTTAAAATCTTTTTAAATACATGTTTTTAAAATCTTTTAAAATTTAAAATATTTTTTAAATACATATTTTTTGAAAATGTTTATATTTCAAAGATTTAATTTCTCTTTACTTTTAATAATTTAAAGTTAAGATAAATCTATATTTTTTTTTGGTAAAGTTAGAGTTTTGTATTGATTCCAGTCAAAATAATACAATTGTTTGAGATTCGATTAGCCATGGTCACGGTGTCCATGAGGGAAACCACCGCGCCAAATTTCCAAAAACTAGTATGGCCACGGTGTCTAGTTGGGAAACCATCGTTGCCATAGAGTCGGCATGCCATAAAAGTAAACTATGCTATGAATATGAGTCGAAATCGTAATAATGTACAAAAGAAACAACGATGGGATCTTTGGTAGAGGTTGAAACCATGAAAAACATTAAGAAACACGGTCCAAGCAGCTGATATTTTGTGAGACTTTGTTTTGGCCGGTGCTTTTCCTTTTTCCATGTTTAGCCATGGCACATCGAAGATCTTGAAGGAAGACCATCAGGGCGTCTACTCTTCTCCAACGATCAGCTTCCCTATTATGTGCGTCGAGCGTTGCCAATTTGATATCCTCTAATTCTTTTCTATATTAATTTGTAAAATAATACATATTAAAAGTTACTTAAAACTCCTTCATAAAGTCATCGAAAAGATAAATCTATATTAATATATAAATAATACATTTAAAGTTACTTAAAACTCCTTCATGAAATTATCAAAACTTTATTCATGTTAAATTGGGCGCCTGTGGTAGTGGGATTGGTTCGATTCATATTGTTGTTGCTAGGGCTTGTGATTCATATCCATGGAAATAGGCGCGCTGTGGAGTTCAACAGTTTCGAACTTTTTTTTTTCGCCGAAAAAAATAGTTTCATTGATATTCAAATTTGAATCAAAAAACTTTCCATATACAAAAATTTGTCAATTTCTGAACTAGCACCAAAACAATTGTCGTGCACACCATCATGTTTTTCGCATTTTCTACCATTTTACTCCTCGCAATCAAAGTGCATATTTACACTCGCTGACCAAAATTATGTGTAATATTTGATTATTTTCCAAAAAAATTGGACACTCGCTGACCAAAATTATGTGTAATATTTGATTATTTTCCAAAAAAATTGGAATGGAAAAGATGGTATATGTTTGCTCATGGAGTTGCTCTGAATTAATCAATTATGTCAAAAAGTAAGAGTTTCCAATAGTTTGAAATATCTTCACATGGAAGGAAATGAAAATGTAAATGACAAAAAGGTGTTAAAATAGTGTATATTCACTAGTGGTAACCATTATACATTAAGAATACTTTAAATAAATCATGTTAAAACAAATTATAAGAGAGAGTGATGTGTATTCATCATCTTTTTTAATAGCTTTAATCAATGTTATCATAACTGGGAACCAAATAAGATTTGTCTACCCAAAAATTTTAAAATTTTTAAATGGAACGAAACTTGTCAATCTCAAAAATGTAAAATTGGATGAGGTAAACAAAATTGTGAAAAAAATTATCGATCAAAAACTACACAAAATATTCAAATTTTGAAAAAAAAACATATAGATTCATATGCATCCATATGAATCCAAACCATTTACACAGAAATATGCAAAGTTTATTATTTATATTGTAATGCCCCCAACTAGGCTAGGTGGGAATATTATGTTTATTATCCAAAAGTTGTTATTTCTCCTTGTGTAAATGTGTCAAAACTTTGCATTAAAGGTGTTGTTTCTTACAAACAGTTTGCTCATATAGAAATATTGTTAAACATATTGCATGCATCCATTACACAGAAAATAGAGTAGATAACCATGGCATCTTATTATGGTGTGAAACCACAAAAATCTTCAGTAGTACAAAGATATCTAATGGTTGTAATAAGACCTGCAAAGTACTCCTAATCACACATGTCTAATGGTTGTAAGGCAGATGCAAAATATATTAACATAAATAACACAAAGAAAACTTGGAATGATGTCAATCTATGATGTCCACTACTTGAAGGCTCTCCAAGCACTATAATTCTCTACTCTAGTAATGTCCACTCTACAAGCAACCTTCTAATCCCTCCTATAATCCTCTCATACCTGATCCAAGTGGCCTATTGCAACCCCAATCACAGAGGTCCTCGCGGGATGACTACTTTACATCTAGTGGGGCCTCACGGGATGCCCTGTACTCAACCCACGGGGATGCCCTCAACAACGGTTTCTTCGAAACCCTCTTGTCACCTACAAAATTCTGGATCAACCTCTTCTGGAAAATATTCGCAAACTTCCTGCGCAAACCTCCAACTAATCATAAAACTCAAATTGAAGCTCCAATGGAAATCCTAGGTGGACTCTCCTCTCATCTAGCTAGGGTGGATATTGCACCATTGAAACCAAATTGTGGTAGTGCAAGGGTTTTGTTAAACCCCAACTAAACAATGGCTCCAAGAGCACTCCAAAATGAGAGATCAAATCATAATTACAAAGAGAAGGGTTACCCCTTTATTTATCCTTCCTCCAGTCCTTCTAAATCTTTCCCCCTTTTGACCAAATCAAACTCTCACTTTATTTTCCCTCCAATTTCATTTAAATATAATTATTTATTTTTATTTAATGTCACTTTAGGATTTGTCATTCTATTAACCTAGTGACACCAAATAAACCTTCGTGACTCCCTTGTCCTTGCTTATTATAGTCTACAGGAGTTGTATAGGCTATTAAGTCATCCTCCGTCATGATCAATTGGAATGAGACATTACATATATAGCAAGATGCATATAACCAAAATAGCATCGAGTGCAATCCATCTCAGAACCAAAATATATCAACAATAAGGCTCTAAATGGCCTCTAGAGTCCAACAAAAATCATGCTACAACAAATAACTACATATCATCAAGATCATTACCTATATTAGGATCCTCATCATCAATGTCACCCTTTAAGCATTAAGATAAGATAGAAAAATCTTAGCATGCATAATAAGTGATTTTACTTGAGTGAAGGGTACATTCTTACTAGGGTCATGACATAAGAGTTTAACAATCAATGCCACCAACATCGAGGTACATAAAGAGCTTAGTGCTCTTGATTAAATATCAGTTCCATACCCTCATACATGATAGAATCCAATGGAAACGTTGCAATCCTGCCAATCTTGAAATCCTGAAAATTGTTAAGTCCGCTCAAATTTGAATGGAAACTGAAATTCTAATTTATCCATATGAAGTCCAATGAGTTTGGAACCACTCTCAAACATCCTGAAACAATTAATGGTAATGTTAAAATTTTTAGTAAAATGATGAAATTGAAAGATAAAGGAGAATGTCACTTTTACTTTAAGAATTTAACATTAATTGATATAGTTTTTTTTTTAATTCGAAATTCGTTGGTCCATGACACGTTGTATGGAGCCAACCGGTTTCATATAGAACCAACCCATTCGGTGAAAATGGTTGGTTCTGTAGCAAACTGGACAAAAGCAGTTTTGTGCCACTGGTCAAGCCGTTTTTGCCTCCTAACCAGTTCAACCGACCAGTTTTGTTGGACCAGTCCAGTTTTAATAACACTGGTTTTAATATTTATATAGAAGAATAATTTTGAAAATTGTGTTAAATAATTTAAAACGTTATACCATAAAAAGATCAATTCTCAAAATTTTCACTAAGAGGAGGATGTGGTGGAGTTTTACAACATTGTATTTTCATGTGTGCATGTGGCTAAGTAGGGATAAAAAAAAATTGAGCTATTTTGGAACAGATGTGATCTTAGGAGGGCTATGAATTCTTTGGCAAAGGGTGTGGCAAGGTGATTTTAGGAAAAAGGAGCATGCATGAGAGTGTTTTGAAGAACCATGTTCATTGGGGTAAGAGGGTGAAGGCGAATTAGGATTTTATAAGAGAATGGAGTGGTTGGGGTCCATAATTAGGTTTGGAAGGAAAGTTGATTCATGCGTGATCAAACTCCAACATGGGTACCTCCATAGTAGTTGCAAGTCGAGAGGTGTTTTATGGGATATCTTTAACAATGATGGCTAGGGAAGGAGGGTGTTAATCAATGGGTAGCATGTTAAACAAGTTAGGAGGGGTTCATATCATGGAAGTTCAACGTGGAATATCAGAGAACTCGAGAGAGTCAAGGTCAATAATATCCATTGACAAGGTGGTGTATGACAAAGACATGTAATAAATGTAATAGGAGATGTACATGATTCTTCAAGGGAAATTATGTAGAGGTTATTGAGGTCCCTCAGCAAATGGATATATGTATTACTATTCTTTCCCTTTTAGAGATTAATGCATATGTTAAAAATATTTAGGTAAAGTATGGAGAAATATCTATAAATAGCTTCCATGTCCTTTGGTTTGTATGTCAAACAAGAGGAAGAACTTCTAACACAAAGACTCTTCAAATACTTGTAAACCTTTACTCTTTTTCAGAACATTCTAATATACAAACCAAATTCAAATTGCATGGTAATCTACAGTGTAAACACTGACACAATTCTATGAATTACACAGTTCAAATAAACCTTAAGCATACATGAATTTATATAACACCAATTTTTTTCGGGGGAGGGGGGGAGAAAAGAGATTTTCATTTCATTATTGAAAAAAGAAGTAGTTATGCATGTTTGCATTGAGGATTACTTATCCACCTAATCTTGGATTCCCTTAGTCTTCGTCTTCTTTAACCAATCTCTCACAAATAGTTTTGATGGTAGGTTTAATGGGAGCCCTTAATGAATTCTCTCAATAACCTAGGAAATTCACACCAACTAGTTGCAGAGATACAAATGACCTCTCAATGAAAAAAAAATCATGATTAAGAGATTTCTCCTAGCTTCTCCCATTTTTTTTTTAGTTTCTTTTTATGTCTGGAGGAATCAACAACTAGTTGGACACGTCCTCGCATTACACGTGGCCGTGCTATCCAACTGCTACCACTATAACCTCCAGGTGTGCCCACGAGGCCCCATACGCGACAAACATTGTAAGTCAGGGGGAGTTGAACTCGAAACCTCATGGAACTTCATTTTCACGACATTTGCCAATTGAGTTGCCCCCCCAGGGGCAACTTCTCCCAAATTATACCAAGCTTTCCTAAGCTAAACCTTTCCAACCTCAAACCCTCAATTTATGCTAGGAAAAGGTGTTTAAGGATGGTCGAAGTCTTAATATGAGATGTAAAAGTATATTAATCCCGCTTATTCCATTCAAGTGTCCCATACTTTCTATATATCTTTTATTACATTTTGCAGGTGTAGGTTTCTATCTAGCATAATGTAGAAACACACAAGTTACTTCAAGACAAAACATAGGTTCCCATGGGTTCCTTTAAGGTAGAGCACAAGAACATGGGAAACTGGTATAAACAATAGCTTAGGAGATTTAAAAATCATTTTTGTGATTGAAATGAGGGTATGTATCTAGCTCAAAATAAATTTGGATACTAATGACCAAATTAGTGGTATAACATATGCCCCTAATGTGAGAGGTCAAAAGGGATGCTAATGGCTAAAATGAATTATCACAATAGAAAAATGAGTGTTTAGAGAACCAAGGGGAAGTTTAGTAGTCTTAAGATCATAATGTTACCTACAACCACAAAACAAGGTAGCATAAAACTGTATTCCTTGAAGCAGACATACCCATGCTTAGGTGGAAAATACAAGCATGGAGACCAAATCAAGTACATAGTGGATCCATGAGATATTAAGCTGTAAAATAATGGGCATGATTAGATACATAGTGGGCCATGAAAAATATAAGATCATAGCCATGAGTAGATACATAGAGGTTCCATGTCTAAGTATACATCCATAGGATAGTTGAAAACTATCTGAAATATAATCCTCCATAGTACCAATGCAATATAGAATGTGGCATTGCATCAAATGTAAGTGGTAGCATCAACAAGGGTCACCACCCAAACCCAAGGTATTCAACTAATATCTACCATAATGTATGAATCTATGCCATGTGAATATATGTGTCAAGGTCGAACATAGGAGAAACTATTTGATCACTATTCAACAATTTCATTGCTAGATGCAAGGTAGCCCATTGATAATGATAATAACTACCAAGGTGCATAATACATTCCAAAAAATGTGAATGGATGTGTTGAAATTGAACACTTCAGACAATTAGTGAATCAAGGGCCATTGGTGAAAACCAACTATCAAATGCCAGGAAACTTGCCATTAATGACTGCAAATTCCAAGGTGCTAAAAGATCTCTAGATCCGACTTCCAGAGAAAGTGTGTCAAAATCTGTAGGAGGATATTTGTTGGAAGGAGGATCATAATGATCCCCACATCAAGTGACATGAGAAAAGGATTAATAGATGATGATTGGTTTGAGGTCTTGGATAGGAACTTTGATGTAGCATACCATTGATTATGACCTTTCTTTGTGCTAGATAAAAATAACACAAGATAAAGACCCCCTAATCAATAATAAATCATGAAAATCAATGCAAAGGGATAGGTGTCTTACCAATTATTGTAAATGGAACCTAAGGTATAGCATGAATCCCACCCATTTGAATAAATGTATTGAATGTCAACACATGGGGAGTCACTCACTCAATGACCATTAATGAAGGTCATATACTGAGTGAAAGAAAACCTAATAACAATTAAATTTAAGTTATATGGTGATACTTGTAACACACCCTGTTAGCAACATTACTTGTCTTTGGCATAGGGATATCCAGGTCTGCAGGTTGCACGAGAAGCGCCCAAGCGCAACACACAGAAGAAGTCCTTTTCGGACTTAAAATCAAGTGAGCGGGCATTTCATTCTTCAGCTGAAAGGATTCAGCGACAGAGCAGAGCAGTGGTTAGTGGGTAATTGCAGTTAACTGAGTCGCGCCAAGTATAGCGCAAAAGGGTTTGTAAGGAAGTCAACGGTCAGAATTCTTCGGGAGGCACTCGCGAAATTACAAAGGCCGTCGATCGCAAGCAATTCGAGCGCAGTGTTATTTCTCGAACTCGGGGTTCGTGAGTTCGAAGGGCGGACCATATCCTCTGGTTGCATGAGATTCCGAGTTACGAAAAGTGTCCGGAGGGGGTCAACCATTGCTGACCATCATGTCTCGGGACTTCACGAGGGGAGAATGCCAAAATTCAATACTCCCACTCGCGAGGTCGCGAGTAGCGAGAGGCGTTAGTATTTGCGCCCTAGCCGACAATTACATGTAGAGAGCGTTGACTGGGGAAGGAGCTCATCCCGTATTTCCATCTCGGGGAGCAGGAGTTTGGAAAAGAGGAGCGAAGGGCCTTCGACCCGTGAACCCTCGAGTCATGAAACACAAAGAACTTTAAATGACGGGCCCACCATATTGCCAAAAGTGTTCTGGGTCGTTCGATCAAAAGGAGGGTACGTGGTGCGTGATTAGGCTCTACTGCCTCTTCGCGCATCGTGACTCTGAATAGCAAGAATCAACCTCCTCCTAGCTATGAGACACGAAGCACCGAAAGTGCTCAGGGGTTGGGCCCACGGTCTTGACGCCCGGTCACTTGGGGAAAGAAAAAGAGTTGTGCAAAGGGGCCGAAATGTCGGGTTTAGCCGCAGAAAGGATCACCGCGTTCTCCAAAGGACCAGTTCGGATCGACCTCGGTCTTGGTCCTCGCTAAAAATAAATGAAGATTAATGGAGGTAGTTGAAACCTCGTCTCACTCATTGAATGCAAGGCATGGAGGTTCCGACAGGCAGTCTGCCCGAGATGGTCCTGTACATTCATTTTCTCCCAAAGGGTTCATGCTGAGTTCTCATCTGACCAGAGGAGTCTGTGCACGCCATTTTAGCCTTTAATGTTTCAACTACCTCCCCTGCAAAGGCCACGCAAAATTAAGATGACGTCTGACGAAGGATTTCTATCCGAAGTTTGACTGAAGGGAAGCTACGCCTTGGAAGGCAAGCATGCCTCTGTTGGGCAAATTTGTCTAAGTATATGTACTCAATTTTTTCATTTTTAAAAGTATCGATGGTAGAGCGAAGCTCCCGATTGTAAAGTTTTAACAACACTCTAGTTCTCTGGTTATGCATCTATATGTAAGATTTCTTGTTTAATGACATGCATTCTTCTCAACCCATCTAGTTTTCATCTCATACTAAGAGAGTTCATGATCGACTGACTCACGCGAATTATTGCAATTATGTTATGATAAAGGATTTATTGTTGCATTGTTGTATTCTCTGGTTTTTTGTGTTTGAATGTAAGAAGATCTTGCGTTTAGATGTTTTCTCCTATAGTCTGTTAGAAACCTGATGTTTACGACAGACCTTTGCAGTTCTCTTATACAAGTCTTCCCCCTACTCACCCTTACTACAACTCACTGTCTGAAGTTTATCTAAGACCTCACTTGCCCATGCATGCTTGGCCTAGTTTCGGAGTTAGAACAACATTGTTTTGAGTTAACTTCCATTCGATCACCCCTTTTTATAAACAAATCGTGACATAAATTGATGGGCATCGGGCTCTGCTCCTGCTGCAATCCAGGAGTGACTTCCGTCTCTAACATCTCTGGCAACATTGTCGAGGACGAAGTTGAAAATTTTCCCCAGGATTGAACGACATTGAGCCTCTGATTCTGAAGGTGCATCAGGCATCAGAGCCTTTGAAGATTGCTACTGTGCACCTGACGACTCCATTGTGATGACTCCACTGGAGTGAACCTGCTATTTTAGTTGTGGCTTCCAGAGGCAGACATACGCGGTCCCATCCACAGCTGACCCTAACTACACCCGTAGCTGATCCCGAGGTGATTTTCAGAAAAGGAAAGGCCTTCGAAGGAGAAACTTCCACCACTGAACCTGGTAATCCACTATCTCCTTCTGTAGAAACTCCATTTTCTTCTCCTCAGCCTTCTAGCAGACCGTTTTCTGAAGTTTCCCTCTTCCTGAATTTCGGGAGTGTTCCTGCTGAGTTTTTCCCTCCCGATCTGGGATTGGAGGGAGAAATCCTCGTCACTCCCCTTTCTCTTGAAGTTGTACCTCGGCATAGACCCAGGACCATGGAAGACTTCCCCACTCCTCCTCTTGTTACTACTGCCTCTTCTACGTAGAGAGAAGCATCTGTTGACTCAAGCCCACTAGCCCTCTTCCTAAATCCCCCATTATTTCCTGGAAGCTCATTCCCAGTATCCCCTTTTCAAACTCCTTCTCCTCTAAGTTCTCCTTCATCTAATATTCCTATGTCTAGTGCTAATCCCCCTATGAATAGAATGGATGCCATAGTCGTTTCCAGATATGCCCCCTTAGTCCTACCCCATCCTATGAATCCTCTCCCTGCTGGAGATTACTTGAAGTATATGCCCAAGTTCACTGGAGAAGGGGACATAACTGCAG
>SNQJ01S0122493.1:40571-51855 GCA_010110895.2 Picea sitchensis | reverse complement strand
CTTTCCCATAAAGATGATGTCACTTTATTACATAACTCCTTGATCATATGTATATATTAGCTATTGAATATATTGATCTGCCTTCACTTCGATTGGTTTGTATTGTTGTGATCTGAACAAGACAAGAGCATTGGAGTGAAGCTTGGAACAACAAAGACCTAAGGAAAGCGTTCATAAGGTATGTACATGATCCTAGTCTATTAGTTCATTCAATAGTCTAGATCTAGGGAAAGTGTATTATTCTGTCCTATTTTGTTCTAGAGCCAGGTGGATCTAGGGAGATCGATTTGTGTCCACACTTATGGATTTATCCTGAAACACGTGTGTGCAGGTTTTCTGAAGACCTATGCCAAAGGAAAAAGGGGACTTGTGGATTCGATTCAAGGGGGTTCCAGCAGGATCCCGAAGAGCCATTATGGCTCAGAAGGACATTGATCTAGAGACTGGGAGGCTGCAAAACCTTGCTGAGGTAGGGGGTCTACATCAGGTGGTATCAGAGCCAAAATTTTGTCTGCAGATCATGGGAAAAACAGAGACAGTGAAGGAAAAATTCTAGTGACATCAAGTGGAATCAGAAGAAGAGGTTCATCTATATACAGTAGGTGAAAGAAGACAGGGTGTTGATTCTCTATGGTGATTGTTGCAGGGTGTGTAGCAGTCAATAGGAAGCCAAGTGAGCTGTAGGAGGACATGGAAATTCTCTCAGTTACAGAGTGACAACAACAAGTTTTCCAGGAGGGCAGATAGGAACAGGAAGAAAATGGCTACTGAAGGCCATGAGCATGGTGGAAGAGGAAACCACCAATAGATGAGTAAAGCAGAGATTGGCAAAGAACTTGCTAAGATAAGAGAAAGGATGGAGGATCTTGCACTGTGGTAGCAACAAAATGCAAAATCACGATGGGTATATGAATGGCCCATGAAAACAAAGGTGAAGTGGCCAATCAAGGAGTTGTTGGCCAAAAGATAGCAGAGGTTGTTGAAAATGTGGTTGAGGTATGTTGAAAGCCTCAGTGACACAGAGCTCGTTTGCATCTATGAGATAGAGGTTGGAGAAACCCTCAATGATGAGGAAGAGGGATCAATTTCAGATCTCATAAACTGCCAGGAGGGCAGGGATGAATTTTCCAATTGCCAGGTGGGCAATGAAATGAGATCATTGGAGGATCTCATAGAATGCCAAGAGGACAGCAGGGGTAATTCATATTGCCAGGAGGGAAATGGTATGAGATTAGCTGAAGATCTCATAAACTGCCAGGTGGGTAGTGGTGAAAGTTTAGATTGCCAAGTGGGCAATGAGATGGGATCAATGGATCTCATAGACTACCAAGTGGGTAGCAGGAAATTCCTAAATTGCCAGGTGGGCAGGGGAACAGAAGTGGGACTGTCTGAAAGTCTCATGAACTCAGGGGAGAGTTCAGGCCAACAAGGAGTGCTAATGGAGATGGGATCAATTGATCTCATAAACTTCTAGGTGGGTAGCAGAAAACTCCCATACTGCCAGGTGGGCAAGGGAGAGAAGATAAGCTCATAGGTGAGTTCATATCAGCAAGGAGAGTTGATAGAGGAAGATCAAAAGATCATTCTGATCATTGGAGGAATTGAAGAATTCCTACCAAACAACCTAGTTGAGGCAAGAGAATGTGTTGTAGAGGTACCAACAGAAGACAGACAACCAGAAGAGACTGTCATAGAGGAAGAAGTGGAGTAGACACTGATGTTTTCCTAAGGAGAAGAAGAAGAGAATTTATCCGAATTGCTCAAAATTTTCAGCCAGGAAGATGAATAGGAAATGACTGCAGCACTGGAGCTTGCAGCAAAGGAGGAAGCAGACAGCATGGACTTTGTTGATCTCTGTGAAGAATTGGAATCCCTGGAGAAGAGGGTGATAGTGCAAAGCTTTCACATCCAACAGATCAAGTTGGAGACAAATGGAGGAGCATACCAGCCCTAAGAGAAACTGGGAAAAGTTGGACTTGAGCCAACACAAGGAGAAATGGAAGCAACAAAACTACCACAGGAAGAAGCTGAAAAATAGTTCAGTGAGGAGACTACAGAGTTGGAGTCTCTAATAGAGTGGACACTTAGTGCCACAAAGAGAGATAAAGATGGCATGGGAGATCTATTTGATTGACCCATTTGCAGGGAAGAAGTGCAGTGGAGCAGACTGCAAAAGGAGAGCCATCCATGGGAGAAACTGGACAAGGTGATAGAGGAAGTCAGAAGGCTGATGTTCAACTTAGTAGTAGAGACTACCAACAATGAGAAGCTAAGAAGAAGGGAGCCTGCAAGAGCAATAGGGCAGCAATAGAAACAACAACAAAGCAGAGGAGTAGATGGATAGCTCCAAGGGGAATTTTGGGATCCAGGTGGATTTCAACACTGGAGAAGAGGAGCTCATGACCAGGAGATCATGATTTTTCCAGCTGAGGAGTATGATGCAGGAGAATCGCTCCATGTCAATAGCATGCCAGCTAGCCAACACATCTAGCACACATTTAATGGAGAAAGGGAGAGGCACATCCCTCTCGTTTTTCAAAATTTGAAAATTGTATTAAATTTTGTAAGGCTGTAAGAGCCAACCATGCATCTGTTTAGGAAGTGGTTAAGGTTGCCTTAAATGGTAGCCTGCAATAATCTCAGGTCATAGTTAGGCCTGGACACTCCATTTGTGTAATGTAGCCATAGGAGCTGCTCTGTGAGAGTGATAGCTCAAAGATGGTGAGGTGGAGGATAAGCTCGAGAGAGCCCTCTTTGTAATTAGGGAGTGATAGAGAAAGAGTTAGAGAGTGAGTGATAGGACTCAAGGTAGGAGTTAGGAGAGGCCAAAGAAGAGTGGTATCGAGAGAGAGCTGAGACTTGTTACAGTCCAGCCTTTGTAAACACATTTTGTAAAGACATACAGATTAATAGAAAAGCAGTTTTTCCTGCATACTATGTGTTTTTGGTGTTTGCATGTTTTTATGCATTTTGATGTTTTAAATGCATAACTAGTGAAGTACTGCCTAAGTTTCAATTTCTTCCTATCTTGGAGTTTCTGAGTGCAAGGAGTGAACAGGGTCTGCAAGGTGTGCGTTGATAGAGGTGAGACAACCTTAGGAAAGCTTAAGAGGGATAGCATTGAACCTTCACCAGCAGAGGTGTAAGGAGTGCACAGGAAGGAACTCTATTTCGAGTTCAAAGAAGACAGAATGAATGAAGGTTCTGTAGAAGCTCTACCAAACAGGCATTGAGAAAATGCATAGAGTGCACAGAAGAACTCTATTTCGATTTTGGTAAGAAGACCGAATCACTGAGGATTCTGGAGAACTCTTCCAGGAGGGCATTGAGTTAGTGCAAGTGTGCATAGAAGGAACTCTTTCGAGTTCAGAGAGAAGAAGTGTCGAGGAGAGACACTTACAGAGTTGTTGAATACTCTGTTTTCTCAGCAAGGAGTGCTTAAGTAGGAAGTTGCCAAGAGGGCACTAAATTCCCCTTTGAAGGGAGGAGAAAAGACTGAATCCCTAAGAGATTCAATTTCTGAAGCTCAGGAAGGATAGTGCAAGTGTGCACAGAGTAACCACAAAGAGGAGTAGGAGGTCGAGAAACCCTTCGAGGTTTCATAGTTGATGAAGATCAGGAGGGACAATGTTCCCAGAACATAGATGAGACCTAAAGGAACCAGGCTCACAGGAGAAGCGTTGAAGGCCAAGACCTTCAAGCGTCGGAAATCATCCAAGGAAAAGGAAGAAGCGCAAGCTTAGGAGGGAGCATAGTTGTCATTAGGTCAGCTGGAGAGGAAGAGCACAACTGTTGTCAGATATCATGAAAATAACCGATAGATATCGGATTCGGATGAAGGCACACAGATTTTAACCTATGGGATGGTCACATAGGAGAGAAACTAAACCAGATGGTGTAGACACTTCAGGGAGAAGTGCTGAAATCCCAGGAGCCCTAGGATTGCACCAAGATGCGAGGGATTTAAGCACTCAGAAGCACCCCAGGAGAGGATCCATATGAATGGTGGAGACACTTTGTGGAGAAAGTGTCGAAGTTGTGAGAGCAGTTGATCTTGCACTCGAGCTATTTCAGAGTTTGGGGTTTGGAGCAGCAAGTGATTTTGGAGTCACTACATCGCGAACTCCCGGTTCGCGAAATCCTGAAATCTCGTTCTTGAATTTTTCCATTTCGGAGTTCAGGGTTTGGAGTGGCGAGGGATTGTGGAGTCACTGCATCATGAACTCCTAGTTCACAAAGTTTCGAAAGAATCCAGAACATCGGATATGGAGCACAATGGCCTGAGAGTCGCTAGATCAAGGGCATGTGCACAGGGTTCAGTCCCTGGGAGGTGCATAGGAAGAAGGATTTGGTCCGTTAGATCTATCACCGAGCACCGATAGCCGTCGGATCCAGAAGGAGGTGTGCGAGCTTTAAACCTCATAATAGTAGAAGGAAGAGGAGTCTTTTGACTTCGCAACCTGCGAAGTCCCAAAAAGATTAGAACCGTCCATCATTGGAAGGATGCAATGCAGAGATCCACGTATTTCGGGGATTCGGGCATCAAAGGGAAAGGGGAAGAGGAGTCTTTCGACTTTGCAACCCGTGAAGTCCCAGAAAGCCTCGGAACCATCCATTTTGGAGGACATGTGGTAGGGATCTGGAAGCTAGCTGGAGTTTGGTCACTGGGAGTTGGGAGGTGAAGACTCCGCATATATCTTGAAAGAAAGATAGCTGGGATTCAATCTTGGCCATTGACTAAGTGGAAGATCTGGACCATTGATTGTCTAGGGGAAGTTTTAGACTTCAGGGATTAGAAGGAGGAGAGGTTGGAGTTGCATCGCAACTTCACGAACCCTGAAATCGTGACGTGCTTAGAGGAGCAAGGGGTGGTATTTCAACATTTTGGGGTTCGGGAGGTTGAAGGACCAAGAATCGTCTGCATCTAGAATCATGAAATCATGAGTTTCAAAATCCTGAAAAGTGGACTATGGTCATGAGTAATATTTTGGCATTTCCGGACCTGGGAGGTTAAAGGACCAATAATTGTTTGCAGTGGAATCGTGAAATCGTGAA
Organism: Picea sitchensis; assembly: GCA_010110895.2. Lineage (NCBI taxonomy): Eukaryota > Viridiplantae > Streptophyta > Pinopsida > Pinales > Pinaceae > Picea > Picea sitchensis. The sequence goes on along the minus strand of SNQJ01S0122493.1, from coordinate 46,800 downwards.
TTCTGAAACCCCAAAAAGTGGACTGTGGTCACGAGGAGATTTCGGCATTTCGGGACCCGGGAGTTCAAAGGACCAAGAAATGTTGTAGTTGGAGTCATGAAATCCTTAATCGTGAAACCCCAAAAGCATTCAGAGGAATAGCATGAGGTCACAGGACTGGTCATATGGAAAGTGGATTAAGGGAGGAGCCGTGGAGTTAAACCCTATTTCGGGTTTCGGCATTTCGAAGGACAGAGGACTAGAGGAACACTTGCATCGCGATTCCTCGGATCACGAAAAGATGGTAAGTGCTTTGACGTTAAGTGCCTGGTCACAGGATGTGGTCATGTGAATGGAGACTAAGGGGTGATACAGAGTCGTTAAGCCCTTTTGGTCGTTTCGGTGATCAGGAGTTGGAGAGATAAGGAGTTTGGTAGAACTCGTATGAAGGAGTCTTGAAACCCCGAAATGCGAAAGGAGGGTGTTTTTTCAGAACATAGAAGAGTGTCGAAAAGGAGGCACGCATGCAGGTTTTCTCAAGACCTGTGCCAGAGGAGAAAGGGGACCTATGGATTTGATTCAAGGGGGTTCTAGCAGGAGCCCGAAGAGTCATTACATATTAGAAGCACATCAATCCAGAGACCGAGAGGTCGTAGAACTCTGCTGAGGTAGGGGGTCTGCATCAGAAATGCCGGAAGGTGTGACCTTCCTGGACATCAAGCCATTCGAGTCGTTTGTTGTGAAGTTCTCCACACTTTGTTATTCAAGTGATATAAAAAAATAGTGGCAGTCGAATATTGTTTTTTATACATATTACCTTCACTTTAAGAGAGCCATTGAAGTTGAGCCTCGCATAACTTCAAACACCTTACAGAGATTCTGACCCCTGATGAAGTTCAACGCAGATTGACATTTCATCTACATAACATCATGAGTCTATGAACATAAGCAACAACTCCAGTCGTACTATAAACTCACAGAAGAGGACCTGAAGGAGATCACTAAGGATTGGTTCGCAGACCTCCTTATCACCGCTGACCCTGCAGAGATGTCTGACCCCGAAATGGACAGCCCGGAGGCCACTCACAAAGAGAAGAACACACCTAGAACTAGCATAAGAAATAATACTGAAGAGGTCCAAGACTTAATTAGCGCCTCAGGGAAGACTACTTCTGTATCACCTGACCGAGGGGGTGATGACGAAGTCAAAGAGATAAAGGGAAAAGAAGCTGAACATAAGTAAGATGAAGTAACACTGCCCAGATATGAGGTTGACCCTTTGAAGAAGAGGAAGGTTTCTCCTCTGAAACCTTCTTCCCAGAAGAAATGAAGAGCCACCATGACCAATATGCAGACTGTACTCACCACCGATGATTTTGACTTCATCATAGCAGCTCTAAATGACGCTTCACTAGAAATCATGGAGAAACAAGAAGCCAAGCAGGAGGAAATGTATGATAGAATTGAGGTCGAGCTCTGAGGGGTACAAAAGTCCCTTCAGTCTAGTCGCACAGTCTCCACTATGCCCTTTCCATTGGGAGAACAAGAGTTGGCAGATGAGCCAACCCAACTCTGTCGACTAGCAGATGCAACAGAAGCTCACCTTCGACGAGCACAAGAAGAAACAGAAAAATCCACCCAAGCCTTGAAGAAAGTGCAAGGCATACTCATAGAATAATGCAAAGTTGTAGAGCAAGAGAAGGTTGCTCTCCAGGAAAAGTTTGATGAAGAGAAAGCACAGATACAACAATGAAAAGAATAGTTTCTCGTGGAGAAACTCGAGGTGCAAGAAGCAGTCAACAGAGAACTTCTCTCTGTGACAGGATTAGAGCCACAGGTAGAAGACAGATTCATGCATCAAGTAGAGCAACTCGCGGAAGCTATCCAATAGCTACAACAAATAATAGAAGACTTAGAGCTCCGCAGGTGCCTGACACACCGCAAGATATAAGGGATCAAAGAGAAGCAACTGCCCGGAGTGCAGTTGAGAGAATAAAGGACCTTGCCATGGAATACAAGAAACTGAGTGATCACAGTGCCTAGATGTATGAGCGACTCACTGAGAAGCCAGAACTGAAGGCACTAGAGTCACAACTCTAGAAAGAAAAGAAACAAGCTGATACAATACAGGCGTAGTTGAAGCCCTTGTCAGTTGTGGAAAGAATGAAGTGATCCTAGGAGAAGCGCACTTCCCAGTAGCAGGTCCACACTATCCAGAGTAGAGTCATGGAAGTGACTCAGAGGCTCCAACCTATATAGGATAAGGCTTGCCAATTGTTTGCAGAAATTGAAGGTCGAGGAGTAGAACTGGAGCAGGTCGTCACTGCAGCTGAACAACACCTAGAGGGACCTATTAATGAAGTAGTCATCCAGGATTTTTTTGAATAGGAGGTCGTGGAACATCAACAAGTTGAAGCAACTTGAGGATTTTGAGGTAGAGCTAATTAGACCAGAGTGACTCGGGACGAGTCACAGGTGAGTGTTGGGGGCCTGTTGGCCCTTGGCCAAGTTTTGAGGATTCTTGGTCATGTTTGACCCACTTTCAGGACTTCAATAGGCTGTTGAAGGAGGAGCACAAGATGAAGAAGATATCACGGGATCTCGGCCCCTTTTTAGGTCTTTTTGAATTTTGGTATTATTTAATGGGTATGGGAATGTCGGCCCATGGGTTTACCCATGTATAGACCCGATTTTGTAATGTATAAATAAATAGCTAGGCGATGTAAGAAGTGCCAATATGCTAAGTGCTAGTGTTTGATATACATGATCAAGAGTTGTAAGTTCTTTGTGCAAACTATGTGAGGCTTGCAAGGCTAAGTGCAAGTAACTGTAAGGGATTGTGAAAGACTTGGTGTTGTACCCTAGCTCGAAGAAGGAGGATCTGGCGGGGTGCACGCAAATCTCCTGTCTTCTGCAGAGTAGGATTTTGATGCTATGTTCCTGTAAGAGACTTGACCAAAGATAATAAAGAAGAGAAGATTTGGTGGATGTAGTCCCAGGGTGGGGGTGAACCATGTACATGTTGTGTTTCTATGCTTTGTGCGATGTGTTTATGTGTTTACTTGCTTAAGTGATTTAATATAGATGAATGATAGATAGACCTATTGATGCTTTGTGCTTAATGATGTAGATGGATGTCAGATCTGACCGATGTAAGTATGCTTAACACTTAAATACCTTAGATCTGAATGAATACCATGATGTTCTACAGTTTAGGGTTTAACTGCGTTGTAACTAAGAACTAGATATTGATGAATGTTAACAGATAAGTGCTATGTTAAGTGTTAGAATCATAGATCTGTGTCCAAGCTAAGGTTGCAGACATCCGGGTCCTACAACCACCCCTACCTCTACCTTAGGTGAGACTTCATCTTCATTTCAACTGTTGTCGAAAGGGTCAGTAGTTAGGGTTTTGTTGGTGTGTTGTTGTAGCGTTGAACACTGGGTCTGCCCCTGTGCCAACACATACATCTCAAATTGTATGTTTCCACATGTATCCCTCATTGGGTTTCCATGTGTCATATTCTCATTCACTAGTTTTCATGCCTTGGAATAGATTTGAGAATTTGGCTAAGTATGGGATATGGGACGAGATGGGAGGAGGGAAATTTGTGGGTAGCAGAAGTTGAAGAGGTAGTTTGTAGGTTGCATGGATGGGTGGGTGGGTTGGGGAGTGAGGTGAGTAAGGGAGAAGGTAAATTGTAGGTAGTGGAGTTAGGAGCATGCCAGATTCATGGAGGTGAGAGGTTGAGGTGAATGAATCTGCAAGTCCTCCAATCTGCAAACCTGACAAATTCCTAAAACGTTCTAAGTGTTAAAGTTTTGAATGAGAAGGGAGGTAAGGGGAGAAATGTAGGCATCGAAGGTAGAGAATGTAATATGTAGATAGTAGGTTGGAAAGTAAAGGAGTGTGAGAATATGAGGGAATGTATGAGTTTGCCAACCCGAAAACGCAATGAGGAGGTGAAGGAAGAGTCCCAAAATCATGTCAGTGTAGAGACTAGTGGAGAATATGGGAGAAGAATGGTGAAAGAATATCATGTAAGTCTGCGAGTATGATAAATTGGCTAAGTATGGAAAGGAGAAGAGGGGAGAGGGAAGAAAAGAAAAATGGTTAAGTATGAGAGTAGTAGGAGTAGAGGGGAAAAAAGAAAAATGGTTAACTGTGGAGATGGAAGGTGAGGGAAATAAGTGATGAGAGTACTTAGTCATAATTTCAAAATGGAGAGGAGAACATGATACTTAGAAAAATTCTTCATAATATTTTCGTCATACCTTTAGACCAGATCTTGAATAAATTAGGCATACGTAAACAAAATTTTGATCTAAAAAGTGCATGAAAAAACTGAGATTGAGGGTTTTTTGATGGGCGTAAGTGACACATCGTCAACTGGAAGGATATACCTGATCCGGGGTTGTCTAATTAACCCAACTTGTTTTGTGTGGCCTATCCTGACGAGTTTAATGGCTTCGTTAGCCAACTAGGGTCCTAAAGATAGCAAAATGAAATAAACTAACTAAAGAAAAGATTATAACAATCGACACAATAATTACAAATATTTATCTAAGAATGTGAATATACAAATGATTATGAACAGTTTATATATAGTTTACAAGGTTTGCATGAAATCTTGTGAAAATGATTGTTTGATAAAGTTTCTGAATCAAATATGAACAACACTTCTTTTTGGTTTCTTTTTAAAGATATTTGACAAATAAATACTAAATGAATATGATTGAAACAATGACATAAAAACAGTCAAAGCTAATTAATGTAATCATCGTTTCATTCATAAACAACCCTTAATAAAAGAAAGGATTGTATCTACTAATCTCTAACTGATCAGTCAACTGAGTTTATCTTCCTGTGTTGTATGAGCTCCTGCCTATACTGTTGTTAAGGGAAACCTATAAAAGAACAATACTAGCACTTCCAGAATACATTTAAAGAAGTATTTGATATTGAAGTAAATTAGTAACAACAGAAAGACATCTAATTAAAAATTATGTGATATTAAGATAATCAATATTTAAGAATGAAAGAAAACTCAATTCTGAGTATTGATATTATCCATCATTTAACATTAGAAATAAATTCAACAATAATCAAATGATCGATTGATCACACATAAAAAATGTAATAAGAAATTATGGACAACATATAACATTTAACAGTCTGAAAACACCATATGATGACAAGCTAAAGCTAAAATCAACCATAATAATATTCTCATAATACAAAACAAATGAAAGAACGAAATGGAATAAGCATCACATAGGTATAAAGCCAAAGATGAATTTCTTTCCCATATTCTTTCTCAAAATCACATGACCATACTGTAGTCTTGGAAGAATTTTCGGGATAATAGACTCTTAAAGATAAAAAAAATAAATTAATACATAAATGATAGCAATTAACCAAGTATTGATATAAAAGACTAAAGATAATTTAAATCAATGCATAATCAATTATTCAAAGAATATGAATATATTATAATGAAAATAAAACCATTTTACTCACAAGACAAAAGCCATTAAGCAACCTGAAATTCCATATTCTTCTTTGAAAATACTCGTCCATTCTCCCAAAGATTCCAACCATCCGTTACTCCATTTGAAAAGAATAAAAGTTTACAAAATAAATAATATACAAAAGAGAAAGGATAAAAATCCTCCTCTCCAATGCTTGGATCTCCCTGGCTCTGAACTTTCTCATATATTTATACAATGAATGAACATTCTGGGTGTCACTAATAATTTCTTCCACCTGAAATTTTCCTCGTAAAGAGAGACAAATATCTCTCAAATCATGCATTTGTTTGGGAAAATTTCTATGCAGAAGCTAAATGGGTCCATTTGAGAAATGGATTTTCAACCATTTCTTCAAATTCCTCACGGTTGGGCTGCAATTAGTCCTGAAAAATCGTCTTTCTGATCTTGATGCCTTTCCAAATTTTATCTATTGTTGCTCATAAAATTATTTGCATCAATCCAATATTATTTTTGGATCAATCATATTGAACATATTTAGATAATAAAATCAAGCCATGATCAGATCCGTACCAAATAACTGATAATAGAAACCTGTGAAACAAAAAGAAACCTAGATTAATAACTTAAAAATTGTGAATAAAACAAAATCTAGAACAATAAAATCAAAAATGAATTTAAACTAACTATAAGTTCTAAACAAACATTGTTTATAATTTCCTTTCAAATATGATCTTAAAATTCTAGAAGCTTCAAGTTA
>SNQJ01S0122493.1:0-26875 GCA_010110895.2 Picea sitchensis | reverse complement strand
AGGGCCTCAAGAGCCTTCCATTGGAGAAGGAAGGGACCCAAGTCCCCTTTCCCCTTTGTGTACCTCTGGATTTCACTAATCAGATCAGCCTATCTATTGGTGAACTTGTTCCATTGTCACTTGTATTTAGTTTTTGTTTTTGTGCTCATGTTGTTATTTATTTCTTGTTTAATTTTTGTTCATACCTTTACTATTTTCTTTCTAACCTTTTGCATTGCAGCTGTCATGCCTATCAGAGCCCAAGTAGGCATGTAAGTGCTCGCTTTTTGCTCACTCATTGACGAAAAGAGCACGAACAAAAGCATAACATGTAAGTCTGTGAATATGATAAATTGAATAAGTATGGAAAGGAGAAGAGGTGAGAGGGAAAATAGGAAAAATGGTTAAGTATGAGAATAGTAGGAGTAGAGTGGAAAAGAGAAAAAAGGTTAAGTGTGGAGATGGAAGGTGAGGGAAATAAGTGACGAGATTACTTAGTCATAATTAGAAAATGGAGAGGAGAACATGATACCTAGAAAAAATATTCATAATCTTTTCGTTGAACCTTTAGACTAGATAATGAATAACTTAGGCATATTCAAACAAATTTTTGATCCAAAAAGTGCATGACAATGCTAAGACTGAGGGCTGTAGAATGAACTTATAAAAGTTCAAAAATTGTCTTCTTTTGATATCAAGGATTTTATGAATCCAAGAGAAGGAAATATAGATGACCAAATTTTGGTCAACAACTAGCTCTAACTGTGAGATAGTGACCATCTGTGGGTTACTGAGAACACCATAATCTCAAGATCAATTGTCTTATCCATTGGGATATGGAGTCATATTCAAAATGAACTCTTGTCATCCTTCTTCTTTCATGGAGTTATCTTCAAAATTCAATATAAATACTAACTTATTATGCTAAACTGAACTGAAGAAACAAAATATGTACATACATGATCTACCTACCCTAACTTACTTGAAAGAAAGAGGCACCCTAGATGTAGGAAGATTTCCAATGGATCCATTCAAGCATTGATCTGATTTTTGGAATGAACTCCAAAATTATGAGATATGTTGGGACATTTACGAATGAGTCAGGGGCACTCTCAATATGTACTGGAGAAAATTTAATTGTGTTGTTTGGCCAACAATGCTCTGGAACCATAATTCAATAAAATCAATTCTTGGTTGCTCAAGAATACTATTGTCTTTGATTGGCTGAGGAGTTTTCAACATAAGAATACATTCATCATTTTCGTCATTTACAACCACTTCCAAGGTTCTTGATTCATCAAAAATCTCTTGAAAAGACTCTTCTTTCTTGTAAAGGTGATCTTGCTCATCATTCTTCTCAAGATTCATCTCTTCCATCAATTCTTCTTGTTGCAAATTCTCTTGAGATGTTTCATCATCTATTAAAAGGCTGAAATATTCTTGTGTATTTCTTGGAGGCTCCTTAATTTCATTCTCAAATTTTTCACTTCAAATATCTTCATATGGAATATATAGGAGGCTGAAATTTTCTTCTTGTAATTTGGAATTTTCATCTTCGTCTTCTGCAACATGACTTGACTTAAAAATTCGATCCACTCTCTGATTAGATTCTTCTTCAAAATTGGTCATTTCATTTTCTTGCTTCCATGTGGGAGAGGGTGGGTGAGAAGCACCATTTAAAGCATCAACAAAAACATATGAATGCACTTTTGGGATGAACGTTTCTGCAAATGATTCTTCCTATTGTTCCAGAGTCTGTACTTAAGGCTATAAAGTATAGAGTCTAGGCATCCAAAAAGGAGGGTGAATCATATAAAATGAAAAGAACAACTTTTAGGAAAAGAAGCTATGGCTGATTTCTGAGTTGTCTTTGTCTATCTTCCAACTGTTCTTGAATGCTTATATCCCATTCAATGGCTGCCCATGAACGTTCGAGTTTGACATGGGTGGTGGCAGTTTTTAGGATGGTATCAAAAAGGTTTAAAGAGATGCTAGTTTGATCTGAGAGACCATGTTCAATGTTGGGTTGTTTTGTGACAGGCAGGGTCATGAAGGAACAAATTTTTAAAGGGTTGGATGCTTTTTAAGTTGTTGTTTCAATTTTAGATTATATGAGAAAGATTTCTCAGATCCAAATTAATAGTATAGCAAATCCAAAGGCCTTTCCCCGTAATTGAGTTAACTTTGAAAATTCATGCATGAAACAAAGGAAAACATCAAGTTCTCGACAATGTGAGGCTTCAATCAAGGAAGAATCTCACCCTATAACAGAAGAAGAAAATAGACAAGAAAAAATTTGATGAAGCATAAGATATAGAAATCTAAATAGTTCACAGGTCTTGTACCTACTGATAGGCAATACAGAGGAAAAACTATAAATGATTGGATGACTAAAATAGTTGATAACCACAGTAGAGGTTGTAATAAATTGTAGCTAAACATTCATCAAAGATATACATGAGAAATGAAACTAGATATGAAATAATAGAGAAAAACACATAACTCAGTCTTCATGGAATCTAGAGTCTTTGAATTGCTTTCTGTTAATTCTAGCAAAGGAAATGTATCTGTTACAATCGCCCAAAAACAAAAAATCCCCTTGTTCTATCTTTCAAAGCTATACTTATACAAAATTAAAACGTTTTGAATTCTAATCATTCTAAAGTTTCGGTTACAAATAGAAAATGAAGCATTTCACTTCCTTGTCTCTTATTTTCCTCCATGCGACAGGGAGTTTTCTTTTCTTGTTCTCTGGCTCCAAAAAATGGGGTGGAATAGACATCTGTTACTATTAGCCTCCAAAAGTTTTCCCTTTCCCCTACTCGATACAATTTACACACCTTTCTATCAACTGTTCTATCAACTTTGAAGGTTAGGCTTGGTTGTTCACCTCAAAAGTGTAACAATTCTTTGCCAACTATGGCAATCTTTTTTTGACTTGTCGGTCTTCTGTGATGATAGACCACAATTGCAAGCTTGGTTTTATCAACCATTTATCCACTTGGGCAATATCGACCTGATTTATCTGAGATACCTCAACTTGTTCCTTTTCCACATTTTCCTTGATGTCTAGCAGATGTTTTGCTATGTCAGGTTCTCCTAGTGTTCCAGCACTACTTTCCTTATTGAGATCTAATAAATTTTATTTATCAAGATGAATATTTCTTCACAAGCATTCCTCATCTCTAGATATCTTTTTCTACTCTCGAATATATTATGTTCCCATGACTTCAATAAGATGTTACCTCTAGTTTTCTCTAGGATAGAAAACCTGGAAATGATGGCCATATTTTCTTTTGTTGTTGCTATAAAAACCTCTTGGAAACCAACCCAAGATGCCCCAAATTCTCTTTTTCTCAAGGAGATATCCTTCAATGCTTGTTATATCATATGAAAATGATTATGTATGGTCTCTATTCTGGCAAGTAGATCCTGTTGAGCTACTTCTACCTTCTTTCATATTTTTGTGGCTTGGGATTGGAATATCGTTATGTCTATGACCTGGTTTTCAATAGGAATTAATTTAGATTGCAACAGTTTTATTTGCTCCTCCTGTTGACTTACCTACGTTTGAATTATTTGTTTCGACTGATGCATCTGCTCAAGATCGGATTTAAGTCTCTTGATTTCCTATTAATCAATTACTTTGGCTTGCTTGAAAACTTTGTTTGCCTCATCCCTGGCATTGACCTCTGTCGTTGCTACCCGAGCCTCCAATTTGTTGATCAAGAGGTTCTTTTGTTTCAACCGTTCCTTCAAATTTCCAACTGAATATTGGTTGGTTGTTTCATAGGCCCCCAATGTTCTTTCTACCTCATCGACAAGTTCATCCTCTTCCAAGGCTTCTCTATATGTTAGGATTTTGGATTTTTTAGCAACTGCACCCGCTTTTTGGTATGTTTCTTGCTTCACCATGACCTTCCTTTTTTTACTGAAGAAGAATTCACTAGGAGGCAACTCTTCTACAGAGATAGGCATCAATTATTCTTTGAATATCCACTCTACATTGGGGTTCCCCTTCGTGAATTGTAAGGGAGTGACAGATGCAATAGGGTTGTCGATTTCCTTGGTAACTATCTCTGGGTTTCCTTATTCTTGGTTGGGGCTCTCTTTTTCCGGATTCGAGATCTCAGTTTCCTCTATCTTTCCCTAAGTCTCTTGTTTGCTAGGGATTGCGCCTACTAAAATTTTATCTTGTGCTTGCTGTGTACCCGTAGGTTGTGAGTTTCTTCCCTGTAAAACTTTAGGGAGGCAACTTCTCTTGTGCTCTTGGAATTTATAAAAGTTGACCATATCACTGGGTGATAGAGCTTGAACCTGGATTAAGACTTCAAAGTAGGACCTCGCACCTCAGAATATTTCATCATGAGGTGAGTCTTCGTGTTCATATCTCTTCATCCCACAGCTCACCATGTGATTACTCATAACCTTATTAGGGTCGTGTTTTCTTAAACTCAATGTCTACCAATTTCATTTCCTCCAAGGTCGTAGCCTCTGCTCTGGCATGGCCAAAATCTAATAAAGAATATGTACCAATGTGAATGGGGAAGGGTGACCATACCTTCTTTGATACTCTGAGCTCCTTGCTTACCCCACCAAGCACAGTTTTCTTGGTGATCTTGGAACACACTAACTTGTCTGGTAAGAATAGAGGCAGATCATATGGGGGAATAGAGGTGCCAAAAACCCTGATGTACGAAAACTTTGCTTTTATATACCAATATTCCATGCTACTCAAGTTGGCTATGATGTTATCCGAAATCCTGGGAGGCAGATGGCCGAATATGGAGACATGCATTGGTACCATTACCCAGTTGAAAATCTCGTAGACAAATTCTTTGTCTTTATCTTCCTAGAGTTTCAAGTGGTAGACATGAATAGGCTCTGCATTAGTTGGAATCCAGCTCCATCTCATTAATGGGAAAGGTGTCATGAAGAAAATAGCATCCATGATGTAAGCAGACATAAAGAATGAAGCTACTTTCCCACTCATCTTCTGTGCACAATATTCATTAATTCGACTGGCTAGACTATCTGACAACAATTTGGCCCAATTGAAAGAAAATCCCTCAGCTACTGTATGAATAACCAGTACCCATGGGAGAAAAAAGTAAGTGGTTTCCTCCTTCCCATACAATCTATAGTCCATCATTGATATATACATGAATTATGGCACTAAAGATGACATTGAATAAATTCCATGGGTATAGGCCCTAAATTTCGCGGGGTGCGAAACCTAGTCTTTGATCAGATCAAATAAGATTTCCCCAAATTACTCACATTCCTTGTTTTTTAAACCCTATAATAATTTGGCATTGTGAGTAAGGTTTGGTGTGGGGGACAATTTATACATTGCCTATAAATGCTCTGGTCTAAATGTCCCAATTGCCATCTTCTTCTCGTTGAATATTGTCCTAGTCGGGATGTCTACATGGTCTAGCACCCATATGATCATATCATAATAGGGAAAAAGCCATGGACTTGCTGCTATTTTGTGTATCTCTGAATGAGAGATGATTTTTTATTTGGTGGACAAGTCATCTTTCTCATTATCACTGGAATCATCTGGACAATTTATGAGCTCAGATTGCAGAATGTTGGAGACATGCGTCCATGTTTTGACAGTATTGATACTTCCAGGCGGGGTATTTTTGGCAACTCAACATATTCTTAACTTTTTATATCAATTAAATGATCTATGTAGATGCCTAATAAGGGGTCATACATTGTTCTGTACTTCATAAGAAATTTTTTCCATGACAATGGTGAGCTTTCAGTTTTCCCCCTATTGTCATTTTTCATGCTTCGTTCATGACTGAAAGCATGAAGACGAAGCATTTAAAAACTTACGACTGTGGATACCATTACATTTGAAAGATATATGAAAGGTAAGATGTATCTACAGTCTATTCATGAAGCCATGTTCCCTGCTATGAAGACTATTTCCTTTATTTCGATCCTTTGAATACCAAGCATGCTTAGGGATTGATAGTTATATCAACAAAGGACCTTTTTGATTTGAGCATTGGTATGGTTTTTTGTTGTTGTTTGATTCTTGGTTATATGTTTCCTCATTACTAGGTTTTTGATTTTTTATTTTCAACCTCCCAAACCATATAATCGAACCCACTATGTCTCGCACTTATTCCCTTCTAATTCTCTGATCCTAGCTTGTACTTTCTGAAAGGTGGCAATACGATTTGTAGTCAGCCATCATTTCCAAGACTGGTCATGGGATTTGCAAATCCTCTTCGCATGCATCTCAATGAACACCCATCATATCGTTATGAGTTTTCTGCTCATATGTCATTCACTGTTGGTGTTTCTTAGGCTCGGGGTATGGCTTTGCTCTTTTCTTCACAAACCCTCCCTATGCACTGTGCCTGATTGACTACCCGTTAATTCAGTATGTCTCCTATTGTTAGAATCAAACCTAATGGAATTCAAAATTTTCTCTTATATGACGATGCCCGAGAGGATATTGAGAGTAATGGTTGGCTCATTTTCCTTATAAATTTTCAATCTTCAAACTGCCCAGGAATTCGCTCTCTCCTTTGATGGGTGTAGAGCTAAGGTGGGTGATGTTCAACTCGAGGTTACAGAAGATTTTTTTAGCAAAGCTACAAGACTCCTTGAGAGTGGTCAAAGGTGGTCAAAGGTGGTTCAAAAATGAAAAGGTGGAATATGTTCCTTGGAGTCTTCTCTTCACATCTCAGAAGATAAAAGGATGTGACAAAGGTATGCCCATCTCTTTATTTAAAGTTCGCTGGCACAGTCTGCTTGCTGTGTTAAAATAGTTTGTCACCTATGAGGGACGTTTTGGTCTCGTCTTTATTTATCATTTGTGTCTACTTATGATTTTTATGGGGTTTCCCTTGAACATGCCATATTATTTATTGAGGAGCCTTTATAAAATGGGAAAAAGGTATATAAAGCAACGATTAGACTCAAGCCTCTTCCATCATGGCTTAATAAAAATTTTACTTGCGCATCAACTAGAGCTGCAGAATGACAGTTGGGATTCATTCATAACCAGGAACGGTTATGGTAACTCTGATATGGAGGAGGTCGACAAACTCATGCTTGAAGAGACCCTTGTCTACCCTACAGTGCCCCTCTCACCTACACAAGTCTGTGTCTCGGCCTCCTACAACAAACCCTTACTCGACCCAAAGGTTATTGAACAAGCCCATGGGAAAGTTACACACCCTAATGAATCTGTTAAAAATGCAAATAAACCTATAGGCAAGACATCTAAAGGCCATGTTGATTTAAATTTTAAAAACAAGAGAGTCGGGAGATTAATATCAAGGAAGCTCAGAAACAAGTCAAACCCTCATGCGAGCTTGATCAAGATGAACGAGATCCATGAGAGTTCAGACTCCAAAATCGATAGGTTCCTCGCTGAAGAAGACCCTCTCTCATTTGAGCCACACCTCGATCGACCCTATAACTTTGTGGACAATTTACCTCCCTGTCTGAAACATAATGCAAAGTTTCTTGCTATTAAATTGGGTAATGAATCTACTGTCCATGTGAAAGATGCTCCGGTTCACAATCATGTTTATTCCCAAGAGACCGTTGCTCAGTCGAAGTGTGAAGTTTGTCCTTTATGGATCGATATACTACAATGATGTACCCATCCTACAGTCACAGGTTAAGGCTCTCACTGACTAGATGGATGCCTTAACAAGTAAAAACATTAGGCTCGAGTCTGTCTTTCAAGGAAAAGAGAAACGTATGAAGACCACGGGAAATGTAATATTTAAAAATGTTGAAGCTGCTACAGCTATAGTAAATTCCAAGATTGTCTGATGCGATTTGATCTTGCATTTGGAGGTATGATCCTTTTATTTTAAAATATGATTATTTGTTAAAACTAGATTGCTTTATTCTTACAATAAATGGGATTTCATTTACTAAAATAACTAGCTACAAAATCAGCAGATTCGGTAGAAAGTTATGCTAATTCGAAATTTGCAAATTAATGATTGAATATCTATCTAAATCTTTCTATTTTTCCTTTTCCTTTCAGGATTTTCAAGAGTTCATGGTTACCAATTGATCTGAGGCATCTTTGAGACTTGCTAGTCATGTATTTGATACATTTTGTATGAATAGAAATAAACTTTTGTTAGCCTTAGAGGATTTAGCATGATCTGGGTGGTTGTATCCCCCTTTTATTTTTGAAATCAATGTTTGATATTAGAAGAGGAAACAGTTACCTCTGAGGAGGCTTTATAAACCCACTATTTTTGTAATTGGAGAATCTTGGCCTGGGGCTACTTATGGACAGTTGATACTCAAATTTAGACATAACATATGTTACATCTCTGCTTTAGCTATTTGTAAATATTATTGTTGTCTATGATTTGCCTATCTTGATAATTTGATGACCATTGATAGCTTTCATATTCTCATATTATTGAGTCCTCAAGATAATTTTTTTAATACAGTCCACAATTATACGCTTCAGTTATATGAAAATAGTGAATAATCATTCAATTTGTATTAAAAGGTTTACCTTAAACATGTTGATTGATTAAATGAAATCTATAACCGTCGGATTTATCCTATGCATTATTACTTGCAGTCTATTATATCACAGTTATCATTTTGTGTCCTATCATTTTATCAATTAAATACACCAATCAATGTACATTTTGGCGTTTATTCCAAATAGTGTGAAGATGCACAACAGATTTATCTCTTGTATGGACTGATGTACGATTAAAACAAACGATTGGATGCATACTCTTCAAGTGATTAATAGGTTATTATGTTGCTTTTTATTTAATTATTTATTATAGAAATTCTTATATGTAGTGTAATTTCATTGTCTACATTTTTCTGTTTAAATAGTAGTTTGATATTTGATCTTACAGATGCATATAGATTAAAAACAAAGCAAAAAGAAATAGTACTTTTTGCTTTCTTTATCTACTTTCATCAAAATAACCACTTTTACATTTGATTTTGTATGAGTTCAGATTAAAACTCATAATTTGTATATCTTGTATATATGAGTTAGATAAACAAACCTATCACATAAACATTATTTAAATGAGTTGTATATATTTATATATGTACATATATATATTAGTAATTAGTAATTAGTGAACTATTTTGTTTCTTTGTTTCATATATTTGCTTCTTTTAGGATTTTAGATTGGCCAATAGAGCCATTAAACCCGTCAGAGTGGGTTAATCCAAACAGCTTGGGTTAATTAGACAACCTCAGACTGGACTTGCTCTTCCAGTTGATGAACGATCATTTTCACCCGTCAACAAATGGCGCTAGAAGGAGGGCCTAAACACTATTGATGACATGTGGAGGTCACAAGACTCCTCCCCTGCCTACCTGCTCACCTATAGTAACAAGAAGTCGTTCTGATGACAACATTGTCTCTCAAACAGTAACCACATCAAATGAAAATCCACAGATCCTCGTTGAACCAGTAACCCCAAACCCAGCAGGGGCCGACGTACAAGAAATTGTTCGTCAATCCATTTTAAGGACACACGATGCTTTGGCCCATATCAGACAACCAAGTCGGCCATTGAATCAACCACTAGACTTCTCTGATATTAGGGAGAAACTTGAAGACACCTATCTTACCCTAAACCCTGCGAATCTAGATCACACCCTCACCCCTGTAGCTGGAGGATCTGGTATCCTACCATCACCACCCCCTTTATCTTCTTCTTCTTTAGGAGCAAGGTCATCAAACGAAGGCAGTTCTTCATCTCAACCTTCAACACCACCCACACCTATGGCAAATCTGAACAATCTTGCCAGGCCTTGGCTCGATCAAGATGCAGTGGCCATACCTATACCCCAGCATCCTTTGCCTAAACATCCAGAGAAATGGCTCCCTAAATTCAGTCTAGACTCCAAGCAGATCGTTGAAGATCATATTAAAAAAATTATGCTAGCCATTAGGCTCCGAAACATAGAACACTAAGACATAGTATGTAGACTTTTTCCATATACATTTGAGGGAAATGCCTCTACCTCATACTTTTCCCAACAACCCCACACCATTGTATCTTGGGAAAGATTTGAATCTTGTTTCCTTGAGAAATTCGGAGATGACAAATCTCCTGAAGTCTTAGTCATCGAACTCTCTAGTTTAAAGATAAACCCCAAGGAAAAAATAAAAGACTTTAATCAAAGGTTTCTAACATTAAAGAATCAAATCCCCATAGATTCAATGCCTGCTAAAAATCTTATCGTCGCATACTACACAAAATCCCTACACCAAAACATTGCAATCTGGGTAAAAAGGTCTAAGAAAGCAACATTATCGGAAGCCTTCGAGGAGGCAAGCCAAATTGAGAAAGATATTTTGAGCCTAAAGGACAATATCTGTAATGAAGCAGAGACTACCTCATCCTCCAAGAAGAAAATCAAAATTATTCCTAGACCTCCCTAAACCAAAACTCAATCAGATGGTTTTGATCTTGAAAGTTTACACAAGGTCGTTCAGAAGTTGTCAAATCAGGTTATAGATTTGAGAAGATCAACTAAAGAAGCTTCTTCAAGAAAAGGGCCTTACAAACCCCCTTTCAGAAAACCTTTTCCCAGAAACCGACCTAACTCAAATTCTGAAGGCCTAAATCTAGAAAGCTTATAGTTTGCTATCCGAACAATTCTAGAAGCACATGATAACTTGATTCCTCCCAAGATTCCTGAAGACGTGACTGAACAAGAAATGGTGGAAGAAGACGAATCCTCTCACAACATTTTTGGACATTTTTCGGATAGTATCTTTCAAGCCAATTTCAAAACAATGCATCCTTACAATACCAGAAGTAAAACAATGAATAAATCCTCTTCTGAAATTGGGGCTAATGCACCTCAAAAATAGTCTAAACGAATTGAAACTAAACATAATTCAGAAACTCCAAGTTTAGAGTATGATTTGATTGAAGATCTCAAAAAGCTTAGAGCTAATATTTATGTTTATGAATTATTGAAATTTCCATTTCTTCTGCAAAAGATGCTGTAGAATATTGCAGAAAACAACAAAAATAGCAATCCAAATAGCAACAAATTTGCAGAAAACATCCCCAAAACACCTCATAAGGTCTCCGTTAAAATGACGCTAGAGTCCTCTAATAAAAGAGACCTTGCTGTAAAAAGTGTAACAAATGTAGATAAACTAGTTCCAGGGGCTGCGACTAAAAAATAGCAAACTTCTACTGTTAATACTTGCAGAAATGTTCCACCCTTTTTGTTGACTTTTGAAATTTTCAATAGGAATGTACATAATTGTATGGTAGATTCGGGTGCATCATCAAATGTAATGCCTTGGTCTGTCTACCAAAAAATCAATGCTGAAGTTCAACCTTCGAGTTTGAAAATTATTCAGCTTGATCAAACTAGTGTTAAAGTAATAGGTGAATTAAATAATGTACTTATCAGTTTATCATATAATCCTGAAGTCCATCAGATTATTGATATTATTGTCATTGATATCCCTGAAATATATGACTTATTTTTAAGTAGGGATTGGTCCGAACAACTACATGGTTATTTTGCGACAGATTGGTCTCACTTGTTGCTGCCAGAAAATGGAAAGACTAACAAAATAAAGATCAATCGTGAGCGTTATCGCAAGCTTGCAGTAACTGATTTAAATGATCCTAATGAACCATTCACTGCTTCAGCCAATTCACCTGAAGTGTAGGGAATGAACACTTTTTTCGACAATTTCATGGCTAAAACCTCAACCATTATTGACTTGGAACAACAGTTCGAACTCATGACATGTACACAGTCAACAAACCTCTCTAAGGTGTCATATACAGCTGATGAAAATCATATCTAGTCTCTTTACTTCGATGGATCTAAGTCTAAGGAAGGAGCTGGTGCAGGATGTGTTCTCATTGATCCAGCAGGTAACAAAACTTTGATCTCTTACCAATTAGAATTTGAATGCACAAATAATACGGTTGAATATGAGGCACTCCTATAAGGTCTCAGAAAAACACTAGATTTGAGGATTCAGAATTTAACAGTCTTTGGTGATTCATAAATTGTGGTTAGACAGGTAAAAAATTATATTCACTGCTTATCTCCACACCTGAAAAGCTATCAAACTAAGGTATGGAATTTAATGAACAAATTTTTTGTGTTTAACATTAATTCTATTCCGAGATTGAATAATTCTAATGTTGATTTGTTAGCTAATGTCGCCTCTAAACTTTTTCCTGCAGAAGGCCTTTCTCCAAATGCGTTTTTCGTCGAGTTGTTGTTCAGACCATCCGTCCTGGACAACATCACTAATTGAAGAGTTTTCGATGATGATCAACAGATCATCAGTTTTTTGCACATGGAAGATACTTTCCAAGGAGCAGTTATCGATGAAGGTACCCACGATGAAGACCTTCGCAATTTTACGGTAATACCAGACTCAAGATCTCCAAAGTCAACATCAGATCTGGTAAATTCTATCCCAAAATCAGTGGTAAGATTAGAAATATTTTATGATTTGCACGATAAATTCAGAAAATCAGTGAATTGTAAAACGAATAGTTCTTCATTGACACATGAAAAAGTAAATTTAGGAACTAAAGATAACCCGTAGTGCATTAATTTGGGGATGGGATGTTCTAAGCAAGAAAATACATCATTTACTAAGTTGTTTAAGGAATTTAAGGATGTCTTTGCTTGGACATATGATGATCTAAAAACCTTTGATCCTAACATCATACAACACATTATTCCCATGAAACCCCAGACCTAACCTTTTCAATAGAAGTTAAAAAAGATGCACCCAAAACGTGAACCGACGGTCAAGAAAGAACTAAAAAGAATTTTGAATGCTAAGATAATATTCCCAGTAAGACGTACACAGTGGGTCTCTAATCTTGTCCCTGTAAGGAAGAAAAGTGGTGAAATCCGACTGTGTGTCGATTTTCGGAATTTAAACCGAGCATATGATAAAGACAACTACCCCGTTCCTCCCATGGAACAAATTCTCCAACAGGTATCCGATTCAAAAAGACTATCACTACTGGATGGGTTTTTAGGGTATAACTAGTTCTCATGTCCCCCCCATACCAGCTGAAAACCACTTTCCATACTCCATGGGGTACCTATGCTTATAGAAAGATGCCCTTCAGTCTTATAAATGCTCGTGCCACTTTTCAAAGAGCGATGAATATCGCTTTCCACGATCTTATCAATCAATCTGTAGTAGTCTAACTAGATGATGTCACTGTCTTCTCTAAGAATAAAGAGGATCATTTAGCTCATCTAAGATCTGTTCTACAATGATGTCGTAAGTACGACATCTCTTTAAATCCCAAAAAATCTGTCTTTGTAGTAGAACAAGGTAAGTTGCTCGGTTTCATTGTATCCAATGAAGGGATGATTATTGACCCTGAAAGGACCCAACTCATTTCAAAACTTCCCCCTCCCTCTTCGAAAAAGTATATGCAATCTTTCTTATGTGAAATAAATTTTGTTAGAATGCTTGTCCCCATCTTTTCAGAGATGGTCGGGCCATTACAAAACTTAATAAAAAGGATGTACAGTACCATTGGGGACCTCTAGAAAGTCAAGCTTTTGACTCAATAAAAAAGGCCATAGTAGAAGCTCCTTCCCTAATGAGCCCTGACTTTTTGTGAGATTTCACTCTCTACACATTTGCCTATGATTGGTCCTATGTCGCTGTGCTAACCTAAAAGAATGTTGAAAACAATGAAGTTCCTATTGCCTTTATGAGCTCAGCCTTTAAGGGAGTGAAACTTAATTACCCGACAATAGATCAATAGGCTTATGTTGTTTTTAAAGCAGTAAAACACTTTCAATCTTATCTACTGAAATCTAGGATGAAAATCATTGTCCCTTACCCTGCTGTCAGAAATTTGTTAGTACAGAAATAATTGGGCAAAAAAAAGGAAAACTCGATCACGTCCTTACAAGAATATGACCTTGAAATCACTCCAGCACAAATTGTTAGAGGCCAAGGTTTATGTAAATTGGTCGTTGATTCAGCTATAGAACAATTGAATAAAACTAATATGTTAATTCAAGATCAGCCCAATCAAAATCAAATCTGCTGTGCACAAAATCTTACTAGTCCTTAGTATGATGACATCAAATTTTACCTAATTCACAGATCAACTCCCCATCATCTTGATCCAAAAAAGAGGAGAGCGTTAAGATTAAAATCTGCTTCTTTTCAGCTGGTAAATGGCATATTGTTTCCCCAAAGTTTCAATGGAATACCTATGGGTTGTCTAGAAAAAGATGAAGCAGATAAAGTCTTATTAGAATTACATGCAGGGGAAGCTGGTGGGCATTTCGGTGGAGACACTACTGCCCACAAAGTATTAAGGGAAGGATATTATTGGCCTACTCTTTTCAAAGATGCCCATGCATTATGTCACAAGTGTGTAATCTGTCAAAAGGCTTCTGGATGAGTACAAAAGTTATCATTCCCGCTACAACCTGTCTTAGTAGACCCCCCTTTTCAGCAATGGGGCCTTGACATTATAGGCCCAATCAACCCCACCTCTGCGCAGGCAGCATAAATACATCATAACAGCGATAGATTATTTCACCAGATGGTCCGAGGCTGCACCATTAAAAGAGGTAAACACCAGCCAAGTAATATCTTTCCTGAATTCAAATATTATCACTCGTTTCGGTATTCCTGAATGCCTAGTGTTAAACAATGCTTCCTATTTTTCGTCTCTCGAAATGAGTGATTTCTCTTTAGAAAAAGGAATAAAATTAAAGTATTTTTCCAGCTATTACCCCCAAGGCAATGGTTTGGTGAAATCAACTAATAAAAACCTGATCAATATCATCAAAATAATGGTCTCTAAAAACCACAAAAACTGGCATAATGCACTATTTAATGCAATCTAGGCTGATAGGGTAACTCCTAAAATTGTTGTTGGTAATTCCCCCTTTTTCCTCGTTTACGGTAGGGAAGCGATTCTTCCACCACATGTTCTTCTTCCATCTCTACAGTTATCACAGAAGGTTCAAGAAGAAGATTGTCCTCCTTTCGAAAGTCATATTAATTCTTTGTTGAAGTTAGAGGAAGTAAGGGCTCAAGCAAAACAAAAATTGGATCGACATCAACTCATTGTCAAAAACTGGTTCGATTCCAATTCTGCCTCAGACAGAAATTTTCAGGTAGGTGATCTTGTTCTTAAGTGGGACAAACCTCATGAGGGGAAAGGTGAACATACTAAGTTCCAAAACCTATGGTTGGGACCATTTTTGATTGTCGAAAAACTAGGTCCCGGTTCTTTTCACCTTCAAAATTTAGAGGGATAGCAAGACACCTTCTCGGTGAACAGCCAAGATCTCAAAAGGTATTTCACTTGACAACTCTCCGATTCACCTTTTGTACATATTTTTTCTATTTTGATCTCTTTGTTGTCTGCTTTTCTTTGTTGGTTTGTTTTGTTTTCATTTTTGTTTATCGGTCCTTTTGAACCAAACGTGCCTGTATTATAGTCTAGCTCAGACAAAAGAACAGAATGCTTCATCTCGGAACAACTGTCAAAGGCTATCAGAGCATCAATTGTTGGCTTTCTCTGAAATTGTAGTCTATTTAAAGATGATATTTTGTTTGAAAGTCGATTTCTCGATTTCAATTTGCACTTGAAAGAATTCACAATTATCTTTAAAACTCTTTACGTTGTCCCTGCTCTTTAAGAAAGCGACTCAATGATGTCTCCCTGTCCTCAAAAATTACTTTTATTAATAAACTATTTTTTAGATCTTGATGAAGGCTAGCAAGAAAAATTTAAAGGCCTGTGAAATATTAAGTTGTGTTAAAAAACTGGAATTTTTAGCGTGACCCCGCTTTGTTGAATATCTGTAAAACTATATCAGAATGTGAATAATTTCTCAAAGAGTTGTGGGAAGTGTTTGTAAACCCATCAAGGCACTAAACAGGTCTACTAGCAGTGGGTAAATGCATGCATGACGCCAAGAAAACTTCGTCGGGGTACTGAACAGGCCCGCTGGCAATGAAGCGATGTTAGGTAAAAGAAAATTCTTAGATATAAATCTTGTTTTAGCCATAAGCATCCTTCATTCTGATTTGAAATTTCTTGGATAGGATACAGACATCAGAGTGGGTTAATTGACTTCCCTGTTGAGGCTATGAATGCCTGCTGGCAACAGTGGCCCTGTCAATAGTATTGGAGACATTAGCTTAAAACATCATGGCTTTCTTTTGAGAAGTTTGCCACCAGATTTCATTCCTTCTAAAACAAAAGATATCTGAAACTGGACTGCATCATGATTATTAAAGATGTTCAAATAACCTTTCAGTTGCTCTTCGATTTGAAGTCTTTCATATTTCTCTAACCTGAACTCATTTGTATTACAGAGATAACTACTTCTCCCAGCATGTCGCCATTGTTGGTAGCTCAACATATTCTTAACTTTTTATATCAATTAAATGATCTATGTAGCTACCTAACTAGGGCTCATACATTGTTTTGTACTTCATAAGCAATTTTCTCCATGACAATGGTGAGTTTTCAGTTTTCCCTCTATCGTCATTTTTCATGCTTAGTTCATGACTGAAAGCATGAAGACGAAGCATTTAAAAACTTATGATTGTGGATACCATTACATTTGAAAGATCTATGAAAGGTAAGATGTCTCTATAGTCTATTCATGAAGCCATGCTCCCTGCTATGAAGAATATTTCCTTTATTTCGATCCTTTGAATACCAAGCATGCTTAGGGATTGATAGTTATATCAACAAAGGACCTTTTTGATTTGAGCATTAGTATGATTTTTTTTGTTGTTTGATTCTTGGTTATATGTTTCCTCATTACTAGGTTTTTGATTTTTGATTTTCAACCTCCCAAACCATATAATCGAACCCACTATGTCTCTCACTTATTCCCTTTTAATGCTCTGATCCTGGCTTGTAATTTCTGAAAGGTGGTAATACGATTTGTAGTCAGCCATCATTTCCAAGACTGGTCTTGGGCTTTGCAAATCCTCTTCGCATGCATTTCAATGAACACCCATCATATAGTTATGAGTTTTCTTCTCATACGTCGTTCACTATTGGTGTTTCTTGAGCTCGGGGTATGGATCTGCTCTTTTCTTCACAAACCCTCCCTACGCACTATGCTTGATTGACTTCCCATTAATTCAGTATGGCTCCTGTTGTTAGAATCGAACCTAATAGAATTCAAAATTTGCTCTTATATGATGATGCCCGAGAGGATATTGAGAGTAATGGTTGGATCATTTTCCTTATAAAATTCCAGGGTTTCAATCTTCAAACTGACCAGGAATTCACTCTCTCCTTCGATGAGTGTAGAGCTAAGGTGGGTGATGTTCAACTTGAGGTTACAAAAGATTTTTTGAGCCGAGCCATAGGACTCCCTGTGAGCGGTCAAAGGTGGTTCAAAAATGAAAAGGTGGAAGAAGTTCCTTGGAGTCTTCTCTTCACATCTTGGAAGATAAAAGGATGTGACAAAGGTATGCCCATCTCTTTATTGAAAGTTCACTGGCACAGTCTTCCTGCTGTGTTAAAACAGTTTGTCACCTATGAGCGATGTTTCGGTCTTATGTTTCTTTATCATTTGCATCTGCTTATGATTTTTATGTGGTTTCCCTTGAACATGCCATATTATTTATTGAAGAGCCTTTATAAAATGGGCAAAAGGTATATAAAGCAACGATCAGACTCAAGCCTCTTCCATCACAGCTTAATAAAATTTTTACTTGCGCATCAACTAGAGTTGCAGAATGACAGTTGGGATTCATTCATAACCAGAAATGGTTATGGTAACCCTAATATGGAGGAGGTTGACAAACTCATGCTTGAAGAGACCCTTGTCTACCCTACAGTGCCTCTCTCACCTACACAGGTCTATGTCTTGGCCTCCTACAACAAACCATTACTCGACACAAAGGTTATTTAACAGGCCCATGGGCAAGTTAAACACCCTAATGACTCTGTTAAAAATGCAAATAAACCTACAGGAAAGACATCTAAAGGCCATGCTGATTTGAATTTTAAAAACAAGAGAGCCAGGAGATTAATATTGAGGAAGCTCAGAAACAAGTCGAACCCTCATGCAAGCTCGATCAAGATGATCGAGATCCATGAGAGTTCGAACTTCAAAATTGATAGATTCATCACTGAAGAATACCCTCTCTCGTTTGAGCCACACCTCGATCGACCCTATAACTTTGTGGATAATTTACCTCCCTGTCTGAAACATAATGCAAAGTTTCCTAGTATTAAATTGGGTAATGAATCTACTGTCTGTGTGGAAGATGCTCCAGTTCACAATCATGTTTGTTCCCAAGAGACCGTTGCTCAGTCGAAGTGTGAAGTTTGTCATTTATGGATCGATAAATACTACAATGACATACCCATCCTATAGTCACAGGTTAAGTCTCTCAATGACTAGATCGATGCCTTAACAAGTAAAAACCTTAGGCTCGAGTTTCTATTTCAAGGAAAAGAGAAACGTATGAAGACCAAAGGAAATGTAATATTTAAAAATTTTGAAGCTGCTACAGCTATAGTAAATTCCAAGATTGTCTAATGTGATTTGATCTTGCAGTTGGAGGTATGATCCTTTTATTTTAAAATAGGATTATTTGTTAAAACTAGATTGCTTTATTCTTACAATAAATGGGATTTCATTTACTAAAATAACTAGCTACAGAATCAATAGATTCTGTAGCCAGTTATGTTAATTCAAAATTTGCAAATTAATGATTGAATATCTATCTAAATCTTTCTATTTTTCCTTTTCCTTTCAGGATTTTCAGGAGTTCATGGTTACGAATTGATCTGAGGCATCTTTGAGACTTGCTAGTCATGTCTTTGATACATTTTGTATGAACAGAAATAAACTTTTGTTAGCCTTAGAGGATTTAGCATGATCTGGGTGGTTGTATCCCCCTTTTATTTTTGAAATCAATGTTTGATCTTAGAAGAGGAAACGGTTACCTCTGAGGAGGCTTTATAAACCCATTATTTTTGTAATTGGAGCATCTTGGCCTGGGGCTACTTATGGACAGTTGATACTCGAATTTAGACTTAACATATGTTACATCTCTGCTTTAGCTATTTGTAAATATTGTTGTTGTATATGATTTGTCTATCTTGATAATTTGATGACCATTGATATCTTTCGTCTTCTCAGATTATTGAGTCATCAAAATAATTTCTTTAATATAGTCGACAATTATATGCTTCAATTATATGAAAATAGTGAATGATCATTCAATTTGTATTATAA
Organism: Picea sitchensis; assembly: GCA_010110895.2. Classification (NCBI taxonomy): domain Eukaryota; kingdom Viridiplantae; phylum Streptophyta; class Pinopsida; order Pinales; family Pinaceae; genus Picea; species Picea sitchensis. The sequence goes on along the minus strand of SNQJ01S0122493.1, from coordinate 7,629 downwards.
GGTTTACCTTAAACATGTTGATTGATTAAATGCAAACTAAAATTGTTGGATTTATCCTATGCGTTATTAATTGCAGTCTATTATATCATAGTTATCATTTTGCGTCCTATCATTTTATCAATTAAATACACCAGTCAATGTATAGTTTGGCGTTTATTCCAAACAGTGTGAAGATGAACAACAGATTTATCTCGTAGATGGAATGATGTATGATTAAAAGAAATGGTTGGATTCATACTCTTCAAGTGATTAATAGGTTAGTCTGTTCCCTTTTATTTACTTATTTATTATAGAAATTCTTATATGTAGTGTAATTTTCACTGTCTACATTTTTCTGTTTAAATAGTAGTTTGATATTTGATCTTACAGATGCATATAGATTAAAAACAAAGCAAAAAGAAATAGTACTTTTTTATTTCTTTATCTACTTTCATCAAAAGAACCACTTTTACATTTGATTTTGTATGAGTTCAGATTAAAACTCATAATTTGTATATCTTGTATATATGAGTTAGATAAATAGACCTATCACATAAATATTATTTAAATAAGTTGTATATATTTATATATGTACATATATATATTAGTAATTAGTAATTAGTGAATTATTTTGTTTCTTTGTTTCATTTATTTGTTTCTTTTTAGATTGGCCAACAGAGCCGTTAAACCCGTCAGAGTGGGTTAATCCAAATGACTTGGGTTAATTAGACAACCCCGGACCAGACTTGCTCTTCCAGTTGACGAGCAGTCATTTTCGCCCGTCAACAGGTATCAGAAACAATATCTGAACCTTGACCTGGACTCTCGACAGCTGCCTTGGAAAATTTTCGTGAAGCCATGATATAGAACCTTGCAATTAGATCCCCTGTCACAGAAAATGAAAACACAGACATAGGTTATCCTGGTGAAATGGCTCTACGCAAATTAGAAAGAAAATATGAGATAATGAATGAAACCTTTTCACTTTGAGCACTTAAGTCTGTGCGAGTCCTTGCCGACATAACGTTTAAATCATTTAATAGAAATATTTAGAAATAAAACATGATCTTACTATCAATCACCTCACTGAATTTCAAATAAATGCCATAAATGTTTGATAATTCACGATTTGGGAGGATCGCAACAACGTTTAAATCTTGGTCTGTAGGTTGTATGGATTGAAGGTTACTTAAGGTGTTAATTAATCCAGTTCAACCTTTTAATTAAGTGTGTTTAGTCCTTAATCCCCTTTTCGGCGTTCACAGTATTAGATGATTTCACTCCTAGTCTTTGAACCCTAAACCCCGAAATCGCGATAGTGAGATTTGGTTGATTAACTGTGATTTGAATTAAGATTTTAATTAACCACGATTAATTAATGAATGTCGCAACTTCGGGGATCAGATTTACAAACGTGTTGTTTTTGAGGTAACAATTGTCAAGTTACGAAATCGCGATAAAGATTAACTATGGCTTAAATGTGATTATTCTTGATATTAAGCAGATTGACTTAAAACAATTTCGCAACTTCGCATGTTAGAGGTTCGAAAGGCATTTGACGTGTAACGCCCAAAATGTGAGAGCACGAGGTAATTAAATGTGATAATCCCTACTTAGTGGTTCATTAATGGTGATTAGAACTAAACCAACTATCACCATTTCGCGTGTCGAGATACTGAGGCTTTGGTAGTGTAACGACCCTACTTAAATAGATGTATAGGATTATTAATTGTAATTAATTTAATAATCTAACTGTCCTAAAAGTTAGCTAAACAATAATTAGCAGGTATTTCTTTAATGCTTTAACTAATTAATTGTATTAATTACTTGTTCATGATTGTCAAGGATTAATTAATTATTAATTAACTCATTAATTAATTAAGTAAAGAAATAAAGGGGTTAATAAATTATATTGTTAAAAAGGTTACGATACCTGCGGAAAGGGATAAGATATGTATGAAAGGATAAAATAATAAATGAAAGGATAAGGGGAGGCATTAACTAGGGGTAGGTAAGGAGTAAATGAAAGGGTGTGAAAGAGGCGATGGGGGAGGTTTACAGAAGAGGAAGGAGGATGCTCCTAAGGAGGATTTTTATTTTTCTTGGAGGTTTCTCTTGGTTGCAGAGAGGGGAGTGGAGTTATGGAGTCGGATTGGATTAGATGCAGACATAGGTTTCTTTGGGGTTTGAGCACGGGGGCGGGATATCCACATATGATATGTGGAGCTAGGAAGTTTTTCTAGTTGGCAGGGTGGAAAAATGATTTTGGGGCTGATGTTTATAGTTGAAGGTCAACAAGGCAAGTGGAAGAGGAGGGTTAGCATCAGACCAGGTAATTTAAATTGTGTATTTGTTTTATTTTGCTATAAAAATTTTATTATTTGTTGATAAATTTATATGCAAATGTGCTCAATTAAAGGAATTTTTGAATTTTTCTGTTTTGCTCAATTAAAGGAATTATTGAATTTTATAGTTATGTAGAATTGTATTTAATTAAGTATGGTATCTACACATGGTATCAAAACTTTTTGTTTGAAATCTGGGCACGAGGGCCAACTCAAGCTCTAGCTCCACCTGGCACAAAACCAAATGCAATTTTAACACAAATAAATATAAAAACACATATTGAAAATGTAAAAACAAATTCACCAAAGTAAAACAAGTGAAATATGAATACAACTAGGGTTGTTACATTTATATAGGATTAATGAGAGGGTCCAGGTATCTATGCATATACTTGGATAAAGAATGTACTAGTTGCTACGTTTAATGTTCAACTTATGTAAATAGCATGCCTATGCAGATCGGTTCCAGGGTGAGCAAGTATACATATGTATATGTTTGTTTGAAAATACATGTGTTTTGCACAAAATTGAAATAACTCAATTTGTAAAATAAATCAAAATTATATTATGCCAATTTGCGTTTATATTATGAGATAGTATTTCTAGACTTTCGTCTAACAAGCCAATTAGATAATGCCAGTTTTCCATAAAACCTCATTTGTCCATTTTCTCAGTCTAACCTTCGTCGTACATTTATGTTCTTCATCCATAATTTGTAGCTCAAAAGGGTTACTGGATCCCTGTTCCAAGTCGCAGTCGACGTCGACATCGTCCAGCATTAGGGGATTCTCCAACAAGTTGAATGAGAAGTAGTTAATACTATCTTTAAAGAGAAAATAACATTCTAAAAGTAGTACTCTGTCCATTCACTTTCATTACCAATTCCACCACTGTACTAACAATATGCAAAATTGAAATCCCTAAAAGGTGAACTGTAATAGAAAACAATGCGCAAGATCAAACTGCTGAAACCAAAAATGTCAGAGAACCCAATACGAATAAGACTTCTAAACCTTAATCCAACAGAAAAACCAATACACCATGAGTGCAAACAAAACTAAAATTGATCACAAAACCTGTCACCATATTTGTTGTTCAAAGCTTGTCATTTAATACATACATATTGTCCTATACAATAATGCATACCCAAACAGAAGGCAATAGAAAACCTTGAAACTTATGGAATTTCATAACTAAACCCTCAAAAACCTAGAGAATTAAAAAAACCTTCAAAACTCTATAGAAGAAAAGGCCTCAAAAGCCTAGACAACTAGAATCCTTAAATGCAAATACACTTGAGCATTAAAAAACTCACCACCAACAAAGGAATCAGGTTCTGGTAAGCGGTGTTCCCAGACTTCTATGCATAGAGGTGAATGGATCTCTTCATCATGGTATTTTTCCCCTTAAGAACAATCAAATCTGGCCTCAACCTGGAATGAATGTTCTGCAACTGCTTCGATTCCACATTGTCTGCAATGCAGACTAGCACCTGCAAGTACTACTCTAGAAAATCACATATTTTCTTGTCGTATGCAACCTTCTTCTCAGCCTTGGTTCCCTTGAACCCCATTTTCATCCCCGACGAAATCCCGTTCCAGGAAACCTAAACAATCAACACATAAGTTACCACCGCAATGCACTAACCATCTGTGCCCTGACCCTACGCCAACACCAAAGCCTCTTCATTCAACATGTCTCTACAATACAAATGTCCAACCAAATCCACGAGTAAGCACTTACCACAAGTCATACACAAAGCACCAAAGCCCAATGATAAAATGACAAGCCATCGAAGAAAAAAGCTTAATGCACAATGCGTCTCTACACTCGCAGAAACAACAAACTTTCCATTGCTATAAAAGCACGTCTGTAAGTAATTTTCATCCATCCAGTATTGAAAATCTCAACCCGGTGAGTCTTAATCACCAATACAGCGGAACTCTGCTCACATGGAATGGGCGTGTAAGCCATCCATTGTTGTTGATCTTGTTGTTGGGAGGTTCTATTTGAACCAGTAGGCATAAAGAGGCGGAACCGGCGCCGGTCGGCTACATCATCATCTTAGGATAAAACCTAAACCCACAAACACTAAAGACCACTTGTTCTCGGCGATTGGATTTCGAGCAGAAAATATGGCATTCGGGGAGTAAGATTGGATTGTTGTGTTGATCGATATTCTTGAAATAGCCCTCCTATCGAGGGAGATATAATTGTGGAAAGAAACACGAGCATTGAATATAAATACACTAGGCTCATACAGAGTAGTTTGTTGCAAAGGAAAAATCAAAAACTATTACAAACTGACGCCACGCCGGTACAAAGCCATGACAGGACCAACACACCCGGTGCACGAGGGCCATGAAGAGGAGTCTCGAAAGGGATAAGCACCTAGGGGAGGGGGGGCATGTGGGCATCATGAGACCAGGGATGCCAATTTCATGATAATGAATATGCACTAGTGAATTTTTTATTATTTTTTTAATTTTTAATTGTTTAAAATTAAATTGTTTAATTTTTTATTTTAATTATAGTTATTTTAAATTAAAGGTTTCAAAATTATTTATTTTAATTTTAAATTCTTAGTAAAATTCTTTTATATTAGTTTAAAATTTAATTAATTTAATTTAATTAGGTCTTTACCCATGTTAATTTAACCAAATTAATTAGGTATTTTGTTTTGTTTTCTTTAAAATGGGTAAAACAAAGAAACAAAACAAAATTCATAATTAATGGGTTTTGAACCCTTGACACCACTACCTAAGAAGCCTTAAGGAACAACCAAACACCAGCACCATGTGTGCCTTGGAAAAAATAATAATAAAAAAATAATAATTAAATTAATAGGAAGGATTAAGTAAATTAGTGACTAATTAATTAACACTAATAATAATAATAATTTTGGGAGATAAATTGAAGTGTTGATTAAAGCTGATTGAAGCTTAGGATTAAGTTTAGTCTAGATTTTTAGTTTTAATAACCAGTGCAGCCGCAAAGTGGTTGGTGGTTGTTTAACGCTGAAAGGTACATAGCGTTGTGAACGCTGAAACGTGGCTGGCTGTTGTGGACAATTATTTAGATGCCACTTGGTTTAATCCTATTTAATCATTTAAATGTGGTAAATATATATCCTTACAACAATTTTTTTAATGTGATTAGGTAAATGGTAAAAATTAAACATGTTAGAATGCCTTGATAAATGCAATAAAGGTATGAAGCAAAGTCCGACCCATTGATTTTGGAGGGCGACTAAGAATATACCAACATCTACAATGCACCTTAATCCCGGATAAAGGTTTAAGGTTAAATAAGATTAAAAGATCGTGGTGGTGCCCATTGTCAATAGGTGTACACCTTTTGGCGTAAATTAACTCTCAAACATAAGGTCAGAGTCACTTTAATCAAGTTGTAAGCAAAAAGTTAAAAGGGCTTGAACTAGGACCGGTAAGGAAGTGACATATGCACTAGGAGAGTAAAAGCATGGGAAATTGGCAGGTATGAAACATAGAGGCTAGCGTAGATACAGGGAAAAGGAACCAATAATTTTTTCATAGGTCTTGAAGAAATCAAGATTAGATGCTTAATCTTAACCTAACTGTAATCCCCTAATGGGTAATGTGCTTAATCCTAACCCTAACCTAGCCAATCCCCTAATGGAGTAATGTTTGTTTACAGACAAGTAAAGAAAACTTACGCCTAACCTTGTTTCTAGTTTGAGTAGCACCAATTTGAAACATCCTGGAACTCACCTTGACAACTTTGGTTGATGCAGGTTAAAGCATACAGGATGGTCAGGACTTGAAGGAGTCGAGGAAGGGGAGCGTCGTCGCAAGCACCACCAACACCGCTAGTGCCACCACCACCATCGCCCGAACTAGCCCTCATACTACGCTCGTTGGAAGCCATTAACGAGACTTTAAAGGGGCGACAACCGACAGGTACTGAAGTGGAATCCCCACCATCTGGGACAGGTAATCCAGAAGCGTCAAGGGATTTAGAGGGAGGACCTCCACTTGAAGACATCACGCGAGAATTGCAGAAGATCAAACTTCCAGAGTTTGTCGGGGGTCGCGCCAGTGAATGCACAAAAGCATGGTTGGAAGGCATGACAAGGTGTTTTGCCTTAAGGGACTATGTGTCCAACTCAAAGGAAAAGATCGCAATTTTTCAGTTAAGAGACAGCGCCTTGAACTTGTGGGGCAACTTGGAAAGACAACTGCACCTTACCCCAGACACAATATCTTGGGAACTCTTCGAGGAGAGGTTTCGAATGAAATATCTACCAGCATACTACGAGGAACAATAGGTAGGAGCATTTCATGCCTTAGTACAGGGAAACAGAACTGTAGAAGAATATGAGGTCATATTTATGGAACTGGTCAAATATGTTTCGTATATGGACAATGACCAACGACAAACAGAGTGCTTCATCTATGGATTGAACCCTAAGATAAGAGCTATGGTGCAAATGTGGAAGTCGTCTTCAATAGCGGAGGCGGTGGAAAATGAGCGTTATGCTGAAGAACACATGAACTTAACCGGGGGTACAAGACCGACATTTCTGCATCGTCTTGGATTCGTAGGGAAGGCCCCAAGGACATTTCCTAGGGGAGGGGGCTCAAGGCCACTGCCATATGGTAACAAAGTCACTCCAAGGATAGTAGCCACATGGATTTCAATGGCAGCGAGTGAAGCATCTCATTCATCGCCAACGATGCAGACAAGTCCACGACCATCTCAGGGAACAACGATTAGGGGTAGGGGTTCCAGGGGAAGGAACTCATTTCAGAGACAGTCACATAACAGTGCACAGGTTCAATCTCGTGTTACCTGTTAGGGGTGCGGAGGACCCCATTACCAACGTGACTGCCCAGAGTTATGATTATGGTTCGTGCATAGATAAGGAAAGGCACCGATGGGGAGAGAAAGTAGCAGCCACCAGATTTACGCAACGATTAATAATCGCCAGGCCAAACATCAATCCACAGTGGTGGAGTCATCAGGTATGCTAAATCATATCAATGTCAAGATTTTTTTTTATTCTAGTGCGATAGATAGTTTCATTTCACCATCTACATTAGAAAAGAGTGGGTTGGCATCCTACGAGCACGATGACTTTAAACAAGTCGAGATGGCTTCGGGGGAAAAACAAATGGTAGGACCTAGTGTTGATAATTGTATAGTAGACCTGAGAGTGTGTACTACCAAGTTGAAGGTATACGTCACTGCTCTTGGGGCATATGACCTAATCATTGGAATGGATTGGTTAGCATCTCACTGAGCTTTGGTAGATTGTTTCGCAAAG
>SNQJ01S0122491.1:0-26876 GCA_010110895.2 Picea sitchensis | reverse complement strand
TCTCATCATGAGACCTATGACTCCCTGATTTTCTTGACTCAGTATCATTATCCATCTTCTTCTCTATTATTTCCAAGCTCTACATTAACTTGGTGTTGAATATTTCTTGTTTATCCTTGAATTTCATAAGCCTCTCATTATCAACTTTATAAATTTGTACATCCTTTTGAAAAACAATTATGGCCTCTAACAAGTTTATTATTTCTTCCTTTCCTTCCCCAAGTTTATTTGAACATGTAACTTCATTACCCATACTGACATACATCCCTTTGATCTCATCTTCATGGATATAGGTCATTTGTGCATCTTACATGAATTCGATTCCTCTGAACTGTATGTTGATCTTATTCTAATCAAATTTTTGTTAACTCTGCAAAATGTGTAGGAAACCAGATTTGTTAGACTAAATAATTATGAAATCTATATAAAACAAACTATGCACAATTTTGTTCCATGAGTCCATCAAAATTTAATTCTTTGGATTCCTAGTGAATTTAACAATCCAATTCAATTTTTTTGGGTGGATATATGGACTCTTGTTTCCAATACCTTTCCAATTCCTACTTCCTTTCTCAATTCTGAGCATTGAGTAGAAAGTTATGATCATTTAACCAATACCAAAGAATTCCTTCTATTCACACCTCAACTAGGTGCAATTCTGAAGTATATGTATGCATTTTTGTACCTATTCTTTTGTATTCATGGAAGGATCCCAACTAGGTTTCTTTATCATATTATTTTGTAAAATATATCTAAGTTTCACCTCTATCTAGGTTATGGGCTTGTAACTTACTGAGCCAACCACAAGTCAGGCCCACTAGTCCAAAAAATCACTTCAAAAATTATTTTGAAATATGATATCATTTAATTTATAAAGAAGCATGAAAGCAACATGATTACCATCACATGAAATAATCAAGATTCATGCTACAACATAAAATAAATGAATATAATTCCATGCACAATAATAAATATCAAGAATGCATATTATAAAATACGAATCTCGGAGATAATAATTGATACACAACAAAAATAAATATATAGGAAGAGAAACACCTTATAGAGATCAATTATCTTAATTAAAAACATTCACTAACTCGTTAGAGACCAAGGAAGTTCCACCCAACCATAGACACTATCGTTCCTAGTCTCAATAGAAGGTCACCCTTGAGCGAGGGCTATGAATCTACAAGGATGGTTCCAAGGTGTCAGTAAGATTCCCAAACTAGTCAGAACTCAAGATCTCATAGGTTTATCAACACACAGCAATCCAAAGTACATGAAATCTCTTCTCTCCATCTTGCACAACCCAAGAGAATGGACTCCCTTCACTGCCAGGTAGTCCTTTAGGCTATCCACCTCCTTATAAGGATCTAGTGCATCTAGTAAAGAATATCCATGTTGGGACTCTCAGGACTCACAACTGTGAATACAATTTATTACATGATAATGAATATTAGGTATGCAAGCACAAATTCATGGTTGAAATACACCAGTCATTACTACAGCTAGCGAACAATGGCTCATCCTCAACAATTATCCCCCGTGTCCCAATCCAAGAACAAGAATGAATGAGGAATAATGAATGAGTGAAAATGAATGAAATATTGAACAGAATGGAGAGTGTGAACAATGAACAATGAGTGAACCTCCATACAACCCAAATATAGGTTTATATATTTACTTGGAAATCAAGAAACACATGGCCTTCCCCAAGAAGCTCATGTAACCTCTTCTCTCAATTAAAGAAATTGTGTGTAAACAAAATATAATAAAAAGAATTATCCCCTTAATCCCCCTCTCTCATGGAATCATACCACCTTATAACTCTTGTACATGTCCTTCTAGCATCTAATGATGTATTTTATTATTAATAATGATCAAAACATTACATTTCCTAGGCGCGGTGGCCTATTTTAATTGTTTGGGCACTTAGGAATTTCATAAATTAACAAAATACATTATTTGATATGGGGAATCAAAAATGGGGTTTTACATTCCCCTCCCCCTTATTCTGGCACTATCCTTAATGCATATACCAAAAGAAAAAAAACAATTCAAAATTTATTCAAAAAATCATTGATACTCTACCTGCATGGCATATCCATGTTCCCAAGTACCATATTTAGGACCGTAGTAGGTCCACTGGAATTTTACAAAATATATAATTCGATTCCAAATCATTTTTACTTTTATCTCCAATATGTGCACTAGATGGACCTGAAAGTCTCCCTCTAGCTCCACATGAATCAATTTTTTGATCAATAACATGGTTATGATTATGTACATAATTTGTCATCAAAGAGACATGAAATACATTATGCACATTCATGGAAGAAGGAAATACTAGCATGTATGCAACTGAACCTATTCTGTCCAATATTTTAAATGGACCATAGAATCCAGCTACTATCTTTGAATACCTACCCAACCTCAATGAGCTATTCTTTGGGTTCACTTTCAAAGGCACGTGCTCTCCCACTTTAAATTCACCATATGTCCTCTTCTTATATGTTGGAAAACTGAAAGGGTGGGTGAATCAATTGTTACTGTGCTTAAAAAATTATGCCCATTTTGAATTCTTTACACAACACTAAATGGCGATCACAATAATGTAGGGAAGTAAGAAATGGAAAATTCAACATCAATCACACACATGAAATATACAGAGGCAAATATTTCCTGAGGAAATCCATAAAGGGAAAAAAATCTTCTTCTTGATATGATAAGTAATCTTTATTTTTGGTACATTATCATTCTTATGAGCTCCAACTCCTCTTGAGGCTACAACCTCTATTTTACAAGCATCAACTTGCTGAGAGCACCAACTCTCTGGTTTCTCTAGAATCCACTAGAAGGAAGCACCAACTCCCTGACTATTCCAACACCAATTGGATGGAAGAACCAACTTCCAGTCACACAGGAACCAACCTGTATAACAGAGAACAATATTTCTCCATTGAAGCACCCTACCACCCTGGTTTTTCTGGATGCAACTAGATGGAAGATACAAATCCCTATGTTCAAGAACCCACTTGAAACTCTGAGGACCCTCCCTAGAACCTCCCTTCCACCCAGATTATAGAAACTTCGTTAATGAACCTTATTACAGTGATACAATGTTTTTCAAAGGGCTTACCAGTCTCATCATTATTATTCTATACTGCTCTGTCTCTGCATGTGCACCTCAGCTTTCTCTTCCTCTCTCATATATGCATTTATGTTCTATGTATTTCTTCTGTTCTTTATGCTCAGTGTATTATTTCCTGTCTATGTGCTATGCCTCCTTCTCTGTGTTTCATCTACTACACACAACATGCTTCTACCCACATGAATAACTCTCAATAGAAGAAACCATCTCTTCTTTGTTCTGCGTATATTTATCATGCCAAGTCCTCTGCCAGATCATCCACACAACTCATCGTCTTCTTTGTCGATTATTCTAAGTCTGTTAATCATTGGTGGCTTATCCTGAGATTATTTTCCTTCTCTGGCAGTGATACTCTTCGTCTTCTTTGTCATAGTCAAGCTTATCCTCTCTATTGCAACTATAGACTTTGACACTTTTCCATCTGTCAATTGTCTCTATGATGAGTCTCATTCCACTAGAAGTTACCTCGAGACTCTTCAACTCCTCTAGAGAGCACCCTAATATTCTTTGAGTTCTCTAGCAGATGCAAGCAGTGTTTTTATGTGGTTACAATCAGTCTGTCTCAGCAGTTACAGAGGGAACCTCCACGCGCTCATCCCCTTAGCGCATTTTCTCTTCCTGAGAAAAATTCATGGTGAGAACTAGATTTTCTTGTTGAGCCCCTTCCTTTCACGTGACCACCATCGGTGACAAGGGTCCAATCACTTCAAGACTTCATGTTTTGGGTCATCTTTCATGAGTCACAACAACTCTCCTAACTCTCAATCTTCTAAACTCTAAAGTGGAGCCTTGAGACATGCTAGCTCCTCCCTCGATATAACTTTGGGAGATGATATCATGTGACCATGTGATTGCAGGCACGTCCAAAGGGGGTTTAGAGAAAACTATTTTTCGGCCCGCAATTCACTATGAGCATGCACACATCCTTTATCCAAAACAATGGTTTCGATTGCGGCCCACTCACAAAAATTTAAGATGCGAGCATGTTCAGGCCCCGCAATGCAATGGGACCATCGATCTCACAATATTGATGGTGCTCCTTTGATAAACGAATCTGATCTATCTTCCTTTCCTGCCTTCTTTCCTCTGTCCATCTGTGATCCTTAGTCCCAACGATCAAGTGACGTGTGGCCCTCCAAACAAACGAATGAGATCGATTTCTCCTTTCGGGCTTCGGGAGTATCGATTCTCAAACTTGGCTTGCTCTCGGATCATTTGACACAGAGTCCATGATCCAACTATGCGTGTCCCTCTATAATCCAACGACTATCCTTGTCTCTAGAACTCTGGCCTTCGACAATCTCAAACCTTTCTCCTTCGTGTTTTCTCGGAGTAGTTTCACCCAGAGTTCATGATCCGTTGACACATACCCTCCTTCTCGATCAATGATCATAAGTGACTTTGGCACTTTGGGACTTAAATTTGATCGCTGCTTCATTCTCCTCTAGAGTGGTCACCTCCTGAATAAGTCATATGCAGTGGAAACCACTTGCTATTGGTTAACAGTTCCACTTACATTGTCCTTCCACTATACTAGATCAATGGTTGAGTATTCATCTAAAGTGATCTTTAGACCAGACAACTTGTATCCACTTTCGAACTTCGACATTCAGGACTTCGAGACTTAGGGCATTTTCTGGTGGTAAAACTCCTGAATTAAAACTCTCGGAGTGACGTCACTTGATGATGTGTCATGATCCTAGTAGCTTCCACGTGTCACTCATATTTGTGATTTGTACGTAACTGTAATACCAAATCAACTTGACACTTGTCATTGTCTGATTGTGCCACGTGTCCTTGCTGACATAGTCTTGATGACATGGATCCTCATTCATTTCAGGGCTTTGGGAATTCGGGTATTTCAACTTTTCAGGTTGCCAATTATTATGAAGTGAGAGTCCCCGAACAATAACCTCCTCGCAACGTTTAGACCCAAACTAAACGTTGTTCATCGATCATGTTCTCAAATCGACGACTCGATCTTTTTGTGATGCTAATTTTCTAGATTATCCTATCCTTCCACCTCAAACTAATCTGATGAATTTTGTTTACTCCGACTCTCTGGCTCTCTAGACTTTGGGTTTTTAAAGTCTCAAACTAAAAAACCCTCGAAGTGATTTCCTCCGAAGTTGAGGATCGTGTGCCACCTTTCATTATTGTTGATGGACAATCCCTACTTACTTCAAGACTTCGAGACTTTGACAAGTCTTCCCTCCTACACTCATCAAAAGCTTAACCTTATTGCATTTACTTCTAGATCCAATGACTGTTGATCCTCGACGCTCATATCCAACAGATCAAATCTGTAATTCTCCTATGCACTTCCTCTGGTCACTGGACGTTGATGTAATCGTCATTGGGTAGTTGGGATTTGTGATCAAATGGCCATTGTCATTCTTCCTCCTGGTATTTCTGATCTCTTTGAATTATAATTTTTTTCTAAGTGTTCAAAGGTGTCGATATTTTCTCCTCCTATGTGTCCTTTCCTTGGACCTTGACTGCACTTTTGGAAAGCGCAAAGTACTATCTCTTCTGAGCTTTGATATCTGCATACTGTGCACTCCTCCTCCTGAGATTACGTTTCCTTCTTCTTTGCCTTCTATTCTTTCCATCAATGACAAGCACACTCTTCCTGTAAACATGCCAACAATCTCCCCCTTTGGCATTGATGGCAACCCTAAATGACTATGCTATTTTGCTTGGACCTCCAGCTGTAGCATCCAAACCACTCCTTTTATCCCCCTTTGAGATCAATGTCAAAGAAAACATGTTCCCCCTGAGTTGTTGTAGTACTTTTCAGAGGTATCATATATTCAACCAACACATACACCCCTTGACAGGATGGACTCACTTAGGTTGATAGTGGGGTCACGCCCAAATTCTGGCGTAGATACTCAAACTGAGATTTTGCAAGCGCTTTAGTGAAGATATCAACAATTTGATCTTTGGATGGAATATAATTCAAATAAAAAATAGTGTTGATCACTTGTTCTCTCAAGAAGTGATACTTCATTGGTATATGCTTGGTCTTGGAGTGAAACACAGGTTTCTTTGACACACTGATTGCATTGGTATTATCACAATGAATTGGGATTGGTGTAGTATATTTTAACTCCAAGTCTACAAGTGTCTGAATCATCCACAATACTTGTGTACAACAAGTGGCAGTTGTAATGTATTCAACTTCTGTAGTTGATAAGGAAATGGAACCTTGCTTCTTTCTCAACCATGATACAAGGGAATCTCCTAATACGAATTCACCTCCACTCGTTATTTTCCTTTCATCCACGCAATTATCCTAATCAACATCTGAATAGACTCATAGTTGAAAATTTTGATTGCTAGGATACCATAGGCCATAGTACATTGTTCCTTTCAAGTATCTAAATATTATTTTGACAGCTAACAAATGACTCTATTTAGGTGCAGCCTGATACCTTCCTACCATTCCAACAACATGCATTATGTTTGGACGGGATGTTGTGATGTACAATAGGCTGCCTATCATAGACCTATATGAACTCTGATCAACACCAATCAAGTCATCATCCTTTCTTAATTTTCATCCAGGGACCATAGGTGTGCTCATAGGTGTGGAATATTCCATTTGAAACATTTTCAACGTTTCTCTTAGATATTTATCCTAAGAAATAAATAATCCTTCAGACATCTGAGTAATTTGCAGACTAAGGAAAAATGGCAAATCCCCTATCATAGACATTTCAAATTTAGACTGCATGGAAGAAGCAAACCATTGTACTAATGAAGCATTATTGCTTCTGAAGATGATGTCATCTACATAGACCAACACAATGAGAAAATCATTACCCTTTTTTTTATATATATACATTGTTGTCAATTGTTCCTCTCTTGAACCCTTTATCTTGAAGATACTTATCCAGTCTGTAATACCATGCAGAAGGAGCTTGTTTTAACCCATATAAGGATTTCTTCAGCTTGCAAACAAAGTCAGGGTTATATGATAGTTGGAAACCCTCTGGTTGTTCTATATAGACTTCTTCTTTTAGATCACCATTTAGAAAAGATAGCTTGACATCCATTTGATCGAATTTAAACTATTTATGACAATCATAGGCAAGAAACATTCTGATAGCTTCTAATCTCGCTACAAGCGCAAATTTTTCATCAAAATACAGTCCTTCTATTTGAGCATATCCTTTGCAGACCAATCTAGCCTTATTTATTACAATGTTTCCTTGCTCATTCATCTTATTTTTGTAGACCCATTTTGATCCTATTACATTTTTATTTGTTGGCTTAGGAATGAGTTCCCAAGTGTCATTCTTTTCAATCTGGTCTAGTTCCTCATTCATTGATTTTAACCAATTTACATATTTACTGGTGTCATTCAATTTCTTGGGTTCCACCATGGATATGAAGGCCATATGTGATTTCTCGGTGTCTTTGATTATCATTCTCTTGGTCTGTACACCTTTGTCTTTCTCACCAATTATCTGACTTTCAGGATGATTATTTTGAGCAATTCTGGAGGAAGGATTTGATGTTGATTGTTGTCCTGAATCTTCTTGTCTAGATGTCTCTTCTCCATCTGATTCTTGGACCTGTTCATCTTCAGTTTCATCTATGTCCTCTGTAGTAGACTCAATATTTCTCACCTCTCTCACTGGGACTCCTTCATCAACCTTTAAATCAATGCAATCGACTAATTTATGCAATCGTTTATTAAAGAATCTATATCCTTTACTATTGGTATCATATCCTAAGGAGATACCTTCATCATCCCTTTCATCATACTTGCAAAGTTTTTCATTATTATTCTTTATGTATCACTTTCTCCCAAAGACTTTGAAGTGTTTGATTGAAGCAGTTATTCCATACCACAACCCATAAGGTGTCTTATCACTATGTGGTCTGAGGTGGGCTTTGTTAAGGATATGGACTGATGTGTTTATTGCTTCTACCCAGTAAGTTTGACCAATGTTCTTCTCATTCATCATTGACCTGGCCATTTGCTGAACTATTCGGTTTTGCCTCTCAACTACTCCATTTTGTTGTGGAGTTCCTAGGATTGTGTATTATCTCTTGATCCCATGTTTATCACAGAATTCCTTGAAATCACTTGACACAAATTCTTCTTCTCTATCTGATCTTACTGCCTTTAATCTCTTGCCTATTTGATTCTCAGTTAAATCCTTAAATATTTTAAATTTCTCAAATTATTCATCTTCTTATTTGAGAAAATCAACCCAAGTAAGTCTGGAGTAATCATCAATGATCAACATAAAGTAGTTTTCATTCCCTATGCCTTCCTATCTTGATGGTCCACATAAATCCATATGAACTAATTGGAGTGGTTTCTATATTGAAGTAGAGATCTTGGATTTAAACGGTGTCCTAGTTAGCTTTCCTACTTGGCAGGGTTTACACACAGAGTCTTGTGGCTTTGGTATTCTTGGAATATCTTTTACTACCTCAATATTTTTGATATTGATTAAGTGGTCAAAGTTTATATGTCCAAGTCTCCTATGACATAACCAGATTTCATCATGTTTTCTTAGATGACACTCTTCTTTATCTTCTTTCATCACATATACATTATTTTATGTCCTTATGCCTTTAGCCACCATTGGTCCTGAGTTTATAGACTTTATCTTACAATCCTTGGAAGTGAAAACCACTTCACATCCTCTATCACACATTTGAATTACACTGAGAAAATTATGTTTCATCCCATCTACAAGCAGAACATCCTGGGATTTTCCTTTACCATTACTCAAACTCACCATCCCTTTATCCTTGATTTTACCTGGTTTATCATTTCCAAAGGTTACATTTTTTTGTTTTTCTTTTATTTATAGACAAAACATTATCCTTGTATCCAGTCATGTCCTTGGAACATGCATTGTCTATATACCAGGGGTATTTTTGTTTTTGAACTAAAAGTACTAGACCACATTTTTCACTATCTTTCTTTTTCCATGTGCTGGCATTTCTAGTTAAAGGATTTATCCTTGGATCTGCCTTGTACTTCTTCAGATGGAAGTTTGCAGCTTTGTGGACAAAGTTATGACAGTTATAACATTTGAGATCATTTTTTAGTAATTCAAAGTGATTGGTTCTACATTGTCTATTCATTGGTTGCTTAGTTTTATGTTGTAAAGATTGTTTATTTCTTGACCTCCTCAATTGCACATCTCTAAACTTAATTTGAAAATTCACAATCTTATGACCAAAATTAGAACAATAAAAAAAATAACCATGGAAGAAAATTTGGTGCCTTAAGGATGGCCTTCTTCTTGGCATTTGTTGATCCATCTTCTGATCTCTTTGTTTTTTTATCAAGGATCATCTTGTCTTTATTAGCTTTTGGTGACAGAGTATTCTCATGGTCTGATTGTCTGCTGACTTGGAACTTGATCATCTTTACCTACTCTTTGCTTTCTGGTTGTTTGTTGCTTGAACCATTTACATAACCTAAACTAGTCTTCAACAAAGGATATCTTTGTTTGCTTAGAATGTCGTTTAATTTTGTTGTGGCTTTAATGCTTGGAATAATTTGGAGATATAATGTTTTAAACTTCTCCATCTCTTTTCTGGTTTTTACTACCTCTTCTTCCAAGGCTTCACACCTTGCCTTCTTTTCTGATAATTGTTGTTTCATAATGTCCTCTATTTTCTTTGCCTCTTCTAATTCCACTTTTAGTAGGGCAAAGTCTTCATCAGGTTCTTTATTGTCTTTCTCGAACTGTATCAGCAACTGTTTTTTCTTTTTCTTCTTAGATTTGAGTATATCAATTTCTTCTAGAGAACTAATCAGTTCTCCTTCCAAGTCAACCATAGCTTCTTCATCATCAACATCACTTCTTGTTCGTTTATTATCATCATCCTCTTTGGCCATAAGCATAAATTCATTAACCTTGTCTTCAAAGAAAGAGTCACTATCTATGTCTTCTGAAGAGTCATCATTGTTTACACATAAACTTTTCTTTTTACCAAATATCTTGGGTTTGTACTTCTTTTCACCTTCAGAATTCTGATCATGCTTCTTATGTGGACACTTAGATGAAAAGTGACCTATCTTTCCACAGTTAAAACATTTGAAGGGAAATTTTCCTTGGTAATTGCCTGATCGTTTCTTTAGTGTTCTCACAAATTTTGCTTCAATTTCATCAAGCTCAGAATCCTCATTCTTATATTCTTTAAATGATGCTTCTCTAGAGGTGGCTTTATCTTTACCTATCCTCATTTCATAGGAAATAAGAGTTCCTAGGAGTTGGTCAATAGAAAGATATTTTAGATCATTAAGTTATTCTATAGCAGGGACCTTTGGGTTGAACCTATCTGGTAGAGATCTCAAAATTTTATGAAGTAATGAGACATCCTCAATTTTTTCACCAAGTCATATCATTGCATTTACTTATTCTTCAACTCTTAGAAAGTACTTACCAATAGTTTCATCCTCTTTCATATTTACCTATTCAAACTGTAATCTATAGGTTTGAAGATTGGCATCCTTTACCTTCTCATTAACTTCATAACTGCTAATGAGTTTGTCCCACTTTTATTTGGCAGATTCTAAGTGCATAACTTTTACAAATTCTGTTTTTGCAAGCCCACCCAAAATAACATTCATAGCCTTAGCGTTGAAGCTGAATTCTATCTTTCCATCCTTAGAATCTAGTACAACTGGCTTTACATAACCAGTCTCTACCACATCCCAAACATCTACACCTCAATCCATTATGTAGGTTCTCATCCTAACTTTCCAGAAGGAAATGTTTGCTCCATTGAATATGGGACCTTATTGGTTGAAGTTCGGTCATGGCTAGTCATGTTTAAGCTCTACAATCTACCCTTATATAAAAGGAACCAGCTCTGATACCAATTGTTGGACAACTGAGAGGGGCGGTGAATCATTTTTTATTGTGCTTAAAAAAATATGCCTATTTTGAATTCTTTACAAAACACTCAATGGCGATCACAATAATGTAGGGAAGTAAGAAATAGAAAATTCAACATCAATCACATACATGAAATATACAGAGACAGATATTTCCTGAGAAAACCCATAAAGGGAAAAACCTCTTCTTCTTGATATGACAAGTAATCTTTATTTTCTGTACATTATCATTATTATGAGCTCCAACTCCTCTTGAGGCTACAACCTCTGTTTTACAAGAAGCAACTTGCTAAGAGCACCAACTCTCTGGTTTCTCTAGCACCCACTAGAAGGAAGCACCAAATCCCTTAGTATTCTAGCAACAACTAGATGGAAGCACCAACTTCCAGTCACACAGGCACCAACATGTATAAAAAAGAGCAATAGTTCTCACTTGCACCGCCCTGCCACTCTGGTTTTTCTGGCTGCAACCAGATGGAAGCTACAACTCCCTGTGTTCAAGCACCCACTTGAAACTCTAAGGACAACAATCCTCCCTAGCACCTCCCTTACACCCCGATTACAAAAAATTCATTACTGAACCTTATTACAATGATACAATGTTTTTCAAAGGGCTTACCTGTCTCATCATTGTTCTACTATACTTCTCTGTCTCTTCATGCGCACCTCGACTTTCTCTTCCTCTTTTAGATATGTATTTCTATTCTATTTCTTTCTTCCGCGCTTTCTGATCAGTGTATTATTTCTAGTCTATGTGCTACGTCTCTTTCTGTGAATTTCATCTACTACACACAACATGCTTCTACCCATATGAATAAGTCTCAATATAAGCAACCATCTCTTCTTTGTTTTGCATATATTTATCATGCCAATTCCTCTGTGAGATCATCCACGCAACTCATCGTCTTCTTTGGAGGTTATGCTGAGTCTCTTCATCATGAGTGGCTTATCCTGAGATTCTTTTCCTTCTATGGCGGTGCGACTCTTCATCTTCTCTGTCACAGTTGAGTTTATCCTCTCTATTGTAGTTACAAACTTTGACACTTTTCCATCTGTCAATTATCTCTATGATGAGTCTTCATTCCACTGGAAGTTACCCCAAGACTCTTCAGCTCCTATAGTGAGCACCCTGATATTCCTCGAATTCTCTGGTAGATGCAATCATTCATTTTCTATAGTTACAATCAGTCTGTCTTGGGAGTTACAGAGGGAACCATCGTGCGCTCATCCCCTTAGCACCTTTTCTCTTCCTGAGAAAAATTCATAGTGGGCGCTAGATTTTCTTGTAGAGCCCCTTCCTTTCACATGACCACCGGCAGTGACCAGGGGCCAATCACTTCGAGACTTCATGTTTTGGGTCATATGTCACGAATCACCCCGACTCTCCTAACTCCCGATCTCTCGAAATATGAAGTGGAGCCTAGCGATGTGCTATCTCCTCCCTCGATATAACCTTGGTCGATGAGATCATTTGACCATGTGATTGTGGGTGCATCCAAAGGTGGTTTATACCAACCTACTTTTTTCCCTGCAATTCACTATGAGCCTCCATGCATCCTTTCTCCAAAACTGTGGTTTCGATTGAGGCCTGCTCATGAAAAATGAATACATGGGCATGTTTTGGCCCCACAATGCAATGGGACTGTTGATCCCATGATATTGATGGTTCTCCTTCGATCAACGACTCCGATCTATCTTCCTTTACTACCTTCTTTCCTCTATCCACGCATGATCGTTAGTCTCAACGATTAGGTGACATGTGGGCCTCCAAACCAACGGACGAGATCGATTTCGCCTTTCGGGATTTGGGAGTTTTGATTCTCAAACTCTGCTTTCTCTGGGAGCATTTCACCCAGAGTCCATGATCCAAGGATGCGTGTCCCTCTTTAATCCAACGACTATCCTCAGCTCCAGGACTTCGGTCTTCGACAATCTCAAACCTTTCTCCTTCACGTTTTCCTGGAGTAGTTTCACTCGGAGTTCACAATCTGTTGACATGTAACCTCTTGCATGATCAACGATCATAATTGACTTTGGCACTTCAGGACTTTAGGATGATCGCTGCTTCATTCTCCTCTGGAGTGGTCACCTACTGAATAAGTCATAGGTGGTGGAAACCGCTTGCTATCGATTAACACTTCCACTTACATTGTCCTTCCATTGTATTAAATCAATAGTTGATAATGTATTCGAAGTGATATTTAGATCAGATGACTTGTATCCACTTCGAGACTTCAACATTAAAGACTTTGGGACTTAGGGAATCTACTGGTGGTAAAACTCCCAAAGTAAAACTCCCAAAGTAAAACTCCCAGAGTGACATCACTTACTTACATCACTTGATGATGTGTCATGAGCCTAGTAGTTGCCATGTGTCACTCAAATTTGTGATTTGCACGTACCTGTAATTATGAATCAACTTGACACTTGTCATTGTCTCATTGTGCCACGTGTCCCTGCTGACATAGTCTTGCTAACATGGATCCTCATTCAGTTCAGGACTTCAACCTTCAAGACTTCGGGTATTTCAACTTTTCAAGTCACCAATTCTTCTAAAGTGAGAGTCCCATAACAATAACCTCCTCTCAACTTTTAGACCCAAACTAAACGTTGTTCATTGATCATGTTCTCAAATCGATGGCTCGATATTTCTATGACGCTTCTTTTCTATCTTATCATGTCCTTCCACTTCAAACTAATCTGACAATTGTCATTTAATCTGGCCCTTTGTCTCTCCGGACTTCATGTTTTTCAAGTCGCAAACTGTAAAATCCTTGAAGTGATTTTCTTCGGAGTTGAGGATCATGTGCCACCTATTAGTCTTGATGATGGACGATCCCTGCTTACTTCGAGACTTCTAGACTTTGACAAGTCCACTCTCCTATGCTTATCGAAGGCTTAACCTTCTTGCATTTACTTCTAGGTCCAACAAATGTTGATCCTCGGAGCTCAGATCCAATGGATCAGATATGTACTTCTCCTCTGTGCTTCCTCTGGTCACTAGACATTGATGTAACGGTCATCAAGTATTCGGGATTGGCAATCCAACGAGCACTGTCATTCTTCCTCCTGATCTTTCTGATCTCTCTGACTTACAAGGTTTTTCTAAGTGTTCAAAGGTCTTGATATTTGCTCCTCCTATGTGTCATTTTCTTAGACCTCGACTGCACTTATGGAAAGTGCAAATCACTATCTCTTTTGATCTTTGATCTCTTCATACTATGTGCTCCTCCTCCTGAGATTACACTTCCTTCTTCTCCACCTTTTGTTCTTGCCATCAATGACAAGCACACTGTTCCTGTACACATGCCAAGATTATCTACATAATTTTTCTATCTATCTCGTGTTGCCTTCAAATTCTGCTTAATTTTAACCATCTTATATTCCATCTCCTTGAGAAATTTTATCCCAAGTACTACTCTGTCTATTGGGTTGTCCCAACTCACTGGAGTATTGTATTTTCTACTATACAAAGATTCAAATGGGATCATATTCAATGAATCTTGATACCCATTATTATAGGAAAACTCAACCAAATGCAAACAATCTTGCCACTGAGATGGTTTATCCATCACATACATTCTCAATATGTCCTCAATTACTTGGTTGAGTCTTTATGTCTTCCCATATGATTGTGGATGGTATGTTGTGCTAAAGTTCATATTTCTACCAAAACCCTTAAATAATCCTCTCCATAATATTGAAGTAAACGTTTTCTCTCTATATGAAACAATTTCCTTAGGTATCCCATGTAACCTAGCAATTTCCCTCATGTAAATTTATGCATTATTACTTGTTGTATGAGCCATTTTCATAGGAAAAATTTGAACAACCTTTTTCAATTTATACACAACCACCATTATGGAATCATGTTTCCTTGTTGTCCTAGGAAAATTAGTTATAAAATCAATGTTTACCACTTCTCATTTCCTCTCTGGAATTGGCAATGGCTATAGAAAAACCCGTTGGGTGTATATGTTCAACCTTCACTCTCTGACATACCATACATCTGTCAATGTAATCAACAACATCCTTCTTCATTATCGTACAAAAGAATTGGCTTCTTACTACTGTAATTGGTTTTTAGTAACTGGGATGTCCGACATATGGAATATTATGCATTTATTTTAACACCAAATTCCTATGTTCTCCTGAACTAGAAACATAAATTATATTCTTATGAATAAGTAATCCATCTTCCTTAATATCATACTCTTTAATTTTTGTGTTGTACAGTTTCTTGTTGTAAACTTTCTTTTAGTTGTTGGTAATGTTTATCTATAACAACAACATCTAAAATTATGCACTTTAAATCTGACTGATGCATACTAACAATTATAGCATGCAAGAGATGCACTATTCTACTGAGTGCATCAAAAACTTTGTTTTCTTTCCCTTTGATATGCTTGATTTCAAAGTCATACTCACTTAAAAATTCCAGCCATCTTGTTTTCCTATCATTCAAAGTTGTTTGTTCAAAAAGATATTTCAGACCACTATGGTATGTCCTTAATTCAAATCGTTTTCCCATAAGATAATGCCTCGACATATTCAATGCATGAACTATGAAAACAACCTCTAAATAATGTGTGGCATAATTCCTCTTACGTTCTTTAAGTTTTATGGACTCATAATCAATGATATGTTCACTTTGAGTGAGGAATCCACCAAGTCCTTCTTTGCATGCATTTGTACATGCCATAAAATTCTCATTTGGGACAACAATCTTTAAAATAGGTGCACTAGTAAGTAATTCCTTTAAAAATTAAAGTTATTTTTACACTCTATTGTCCATTCAAACTTAATTCCATTATTTTGCAAAGAAGTGAAGGGATGGGAAAACTTAGAGAACCTTTCTATAAAAATCCTATAGTATCTGGATAATCCCATAAAAGATATGATTTCTGAAACAATCATAGGTGTCATCCATCCTCTAATGGATTCAATCTTCTCCGGATCTATTGCTATACCTTCCTCTAAAATAATATGACCCAAATAATGGATATGTTCTTTGTAAAAAGAACACTTACTAATATTGGCATACAACTGATGTCCCCTCATCACTTGCAATACCAACCTTAAGTGATGTTCATTCTCTTCCTCAAACTTAGAATAAATAAGTATGTCATCCAAGAATACAAAGACAAACTTATCCAGATAATTTCTAAATATTCCATTCATTAAGCACATAAAGACAATAGGTGCATTGGTCAGTCCAAAGGGAACCACTAAAAACTCATAATGTCCATACCTAATTTTGAAGGTTGTATTATTGATGTCCTCTTCCTTGATTCTTACCTGATGGTATCTAGATCTCAAGTCTATCTTTGAAAATATCTTTGATCCTCTTAGTTGATAAAAGAGGTCATCAATTATGAGTAGAGGATGGTATTTGTTCTTCACCATGGCTTTATTCAACTGTCTAAATTCAATAAACAACCTCAATGTTTCATCCTTCTTTTTGAAAAAGAGTACTAATGCTCTCTGAGGTGAAACACTTGGGCATATGTACCCTTTCCTCAACAATTATTCCAGATTCATTTTTAATTCTTTTAGTTTAGGTGTACTAGTGCAAACCCCCCCCTTTCCTCTCCTCAGGGGTTGCGCAACATCCCGGTCTAGGATCATTCTATCTCCTAAGATGAATTAGATCTTCAATCCCCTGCTGGAACCTAATGTGATTTTCACAGGACTCTCTTTCCGCAAAGTGCAGGTCCTAAAAATCATGCATCCCTCTTCTTGGCCCCTTTGAATAAAGTGATGGTGGCACTAGTTATTCATTCTAGGCCCCTTTAATTATATGACCTTGGGATGCATCCCAGGCTCTACCCTGAAAGGCACTTCAAGCTTCGGGCTTTAGCCTATTCACAATAGCCAAATCTTGTGTCCCTGAACTCCAAATCGAAGAACATAAATGATGCAAGGATCAACGGTCCCTGTAGCTTCCTTAGATCCACAACAAAGATCTATTCAGACTCTATCCTTCGAGAGTCTCACCTCGATACTCTCCCCTTCTCTTCTAGAGAGATACTCCCCCGAATTATGTGGATCTCTTCCACGAGTCCCCTCCAGATCCAATAGTCTGGATTCACTTCGCTCTTCACGACTTCGGCAAGATTTCCATTTTCTCTTGGTAAATCTTCTGAAGCTCTAACTCTTGGATCTCCTAATATTTCGCCACCTGTCTTGATCTCCTGATGATGGGTGACTTTGCTTGCCTTAGGGAATTCAACAAGTCCTCCCTCTTGTGCAGGATTAACACTTATCTGCCCGAGACATGGATTGTTCTCGACCTCTTGTACTCCTTGCAGAATTATTCATGCGACAATGCTAGATCTTCTGAGATTTTTCTTGCTCAAACCTTGAAGGTTCTCGGCTCTTCTGCACCCCCCTTAGGATCTTGTGGTGCCCTCCTAGCAACTTGATTCTCTTTCTCCTGAGATTGTAATATGAACTTAATTTTCCTTTGGTGCACTCCTTCCGCTCGGTCCAACCATCAGGTGTCTTATCATAACACTTAGCCAAGTGATGGCCTGATACACTCTTTGCACAAGTCTTACTTTAGTCTTCCTGGGTGATCTTAGGTCCACCAAGACAAATCCTTTTCCCCACTCACTGGACACTTTCAGAGTTTCTCTTCCTCAGAGTATGCAACAATTATGGGATTTTCTCAAGTCCTGATTACTCCAAAATTTATTGATTATGTGAACACCTGCACCTACTCCATGCCCTCCTGGTAGAGTCTTATAGAGTACTCAGCAACTATGTGCTACGCTTACTCATGTGAAAACTTTTCTCCAAGGTATTCAACAACCTTGAAGTTCTCCTTTGAGTCTGTGAATTATTCTAGTGTTCCCTCCTGGCACGTTCTCCTCTGACTCAAAAGAGTTCAGATATGCACTCCTTGCATCGGATCACAAAGTTTCAACTCTCTGTCGTGCACTCCTTGTGCTTAGCCTAAAGAACTAGAACTAATTCAACAAACTCACAAATAGAGGATTTTATCTCTATCCTTTCATATGAATTATAACATACACATATACAACATAAACACACCAATAAACATAAATGACATTCATCAATAACATCCATCAAATAGGAAATTACCAACAGTGGAATCTGTTATTTTCTATTAGTGACAGAATTTCAATTACAATGTATGAGTCTGGAATGTAACTGAGTCTCGGTTGTCAACAAAATCTTGGCTTACAATGATTATTCCTTAATCTTCAACAACCTCTACTAGGCATACAATACAAACATGTATACAGGAGGGGCTCTACTCTCTTTCCCTCCAAGATACGCTAGTGGTGTCTAATCACCATTCAAAATGCCTGACTAATGAGGCAGATTACAATGAGTGGAAATATGACCTAAATTGGATCCAGATCCCTCCTACCATCAGCCACTTAAGGCAACCTCATCTACAACTTGTGCAAAGGCACAAATTGGCTCTTCCATCCCGACGACATTAATTTCCTTAATTTCAATTTAAATTTCAAAGGAAAAATGAGAGGGCGGTGCCTCTCCCTTCCTTGAATGCGCACCAACGTGCTAACCATCTTACACATGATGAAATGGAGCGATGCTCCTGCATCATACTCCACTTCTATGAAAATTCATGAGCTAATGATTATGATCTTCCCATATTTGTTGAAATACTCTTGGATCCCAAACTTTCTCCTGGAGTTGTTCTCTTTCTCCTTTGATTTTCTTCTTCTTATGTTTCTTTCCTACCGCTCGTGCAGGTTCTCTTTTGTTCAGCTTATCCTTGCTAACATCTTATTCTGTTGATTTCAACATCAGCCTCCTTAACTCCTCTATGAATTCTTCAAGCTGCTCTCCTGGCTGGTTCTCCTTATGTAGTCTACTCAGCTGCAATTCCTCATGCTTCTCTAAGAGCAGATCATCCTGATCTCTCATGTTACTTTATATCTTGTGACACCGACTGGCCAGTCTACTGTAGAATCCAACCCCAGAGGATCCTTACTGAGCTTATGATCAACTATATCCTCTAACAGGTTACCTTGTGCCAGTTCTTTTTTTGGTTCCACTCTAGCTTCCTCCAATTGCTCCTCAGACTGGAACATCTCCTCGGGCATGGCTATCTCTCGACAACCACCTTCTGGTTCCAGATTGTCCAACTAATCCTTAATCATCTTCAACTCTATCTCCCATTGAGTGAGTAACTCAGTCGGGTGCTCCTCTTTTGTTACTAGGGAAGACTTCAGTATATTCTCCTTCCCCTGCATGATAGTCTCATATCATTGTCCTTTTGTTGCTACCTTTGCAATAAATATGATAGCCTCTTCTTGGCTGCTTGGTAGGAATATTTTGATTCCCCCAATGACCAGAACGCTCCTATGATCCTTCTCCTTAGCGGTGGAAGTGTTTGACTTCTCATCGTCATCATTCATGCATCTTGCAATTCCACATGAATTTTCATATGGGTGAGTCATTTCTTCTACCTTCTCCCCATCCGTCAACATCCCTTGCTGACATGAACTCTCAACTGAGCTAGTTTCTTCTTCCTTTCCCACCTGGTAATTTGGAATGTCTCCTCTGCCCTCCTGACAGTTTATTTGATCAACTAATCCCTTCTCATTGCCCACCTGGCAGTCTATGAGACCTCTACTAGATCTCTTTCCCTTGTCATTGAGGTTTTCAGCATGCCTCAGCCATATTTTTAACACCTGTTGTTGCCTCCTGGCCAACAAATTCTGAACATGCCACTCAAATTTCCTTTTCAAAGGCCACTCGTATATCCAATACACCTTTGCCTCTTGTTTCATCTTCAATTCTAGCTTCTCCATCTATGCTCGGATTTCACTGAGATCATTGTCAATTTCCACTTTTATCTTCTGCGGGCAGTCCTTTCCTCGACCGCATTTATGGCCGTCATCAACCATCTTACTTCAATTCCAGCCCTCCTGGTTGTTTACTATCTACTACAAAGCTTGTAACATCCTCTACACAACATATCACTTTGTCTTCTTGCCTACATAAATCAATTATGTGGCTCTGATACCACTTGGTCTTATCATATTGTCTTCTCTCACCTTCACACCTTTGCCTAGGATCTGTAGACAAAATTTAAACTTTGATACCGCTTTGATGGTATCAGATTATCTCCTTTGTCTACTCTCCGCTACCTGACAACAAATTCAGGCTCTGATAACACTTGGTGCAGAAACCCCCCCTCTCCTCTCCTCGGGGGATGTGTGACCTCCCGGTCTAGGATCTTTCTATCTCTTAAGATGAATTATCTCTTTAGTCCCCTACTAGAACCTAATGCGATTTTCACAGGTCCCTCTTTCCCCAAAGTACAGGTCCTAACAATCTCACGGCCCTCTACTTGGCCCCTTTAAAGAAAGTGACAGCAAAACTAGTTCTCCGTGCTAGGCCCCTTTAATCATATGACCTCGGGCTATGTATCAGGCTCTATCCTGAAAGGAGCTTCGATCTTTGGGATTCTGCCTATTCACAATAGCCAAATCCTATGTCCCCGAACACCAAATCGACGAACATAAATGATTTGAGGATCAACGATCCCCATTGCTTCCTTATATCCACAACAATGATCTATTTGGACTTTGGCCTTCAAGATTCTCACCTCTCTACTCTCTCGTTATCTTCTGGAGTGCTACTCCTCCGAATTATGTGGATCTCCTCCATGAGTCCTCTCTAGATACAATGGTCTGGATTCACTTCACTCTTCGCGACTTCACGAAGTTTTTCATTTTCTCTTGCCAAATCTTCCATAGTTCTAACTCTCGAATCTCCTGATATTTCACCACCTGTCCTCTCCTGACGATGGGTGAATTCGTTTTCCTTCGAGACTTCATAAATTCCTCCCTCTTGTGAAGGCTTAACACTTATCTTCCCGAGACTTGAACTATTCTTGGCCTCTTGTACTCCTTGCAGAATTCTGCGTGTGACAGTGCTAGTTCTTCTGAGATTTTTCTTTCTCAAACTTTGAAGGTTCTCATCTCTTCTACACCCCCCTTAGGATATTGTGTTTCCCTTCTAGCAACTTGATGCTCTTCCTCCTGATATTTTAAGATGAACTTACTTTTTCTTTGGCTCACTCCTTATGCTCGGTCCAACCATCAGGTGGCTTCTCACAACCCTTAGCTAAGTGTTGGTTTGAGGCAGTCTTTGCACAGGTCTTACTTTAGTCTTTCTAAATGCTCTCAAGTCCACCAAGACAACTCCTTTTCCCCACTCAATGAAAACTTGCAGAGCTTCTCTTCCTCAAAGTGTTCAACAACTCTAGGATTTTCTCAAGTCCTCAATACTCCAAAATGTATTGATTTTGTGCATGCTCGCACCTACTCCATGCCCTCCTGGAAGATTCTTACAGAGTACTCAACAATTATTTGCTACGCTTCCTCTTGTGCATACTTTTCTCCAAGGTATTTAACAACCTTGAAGTTATCCCTTGATTCTATGAATTATTCTAGTGTGTCCTCCTGGCACATTCTCCTCTTACTCGAAAGAGTTTAGACACGCACTCTGTGCGTCGACTCACAAAGTTTCAACTCTTTGTCGCGCACTCCATATGCTTAGCCTAAAGAACCATAACTAATTCAACAAACTCACAGATAGAGGATTGTATCACTATCCCTACAGATGAATTCTAACATACACATATACAACATAAAAACACCAATAAACATAAATGGAATTCATCAATAACAACCATCACACAGGAAATTACCAACAGTGGAATATGTTATTTTCTATTAGTGACAGAATTTCAATTGCAATGTATGAGTTCAGACTGTAACTGAGTCTCGGATCTCAACAACCTCTTGCCTTACAATGAGTCTTCCTTAATCTTCAACAACCTCTATTGGGCATACAATACAAACATTTATTCAAGAGGGGCTCGACGAGCTTTCCCTCCAAGATACTCTAGTGGTGTCTAATCACCATTCAAAACGCCTAACTAATGAGGCAGATTACAATGAGTAGAAATCATATCTAAATCGGATCCAGATCCCTCCTACCACCAACAACTTAAGGCACCCTCATCTACAACTTGTGCGAAGGCACAACTTGGTTCTTCCATCCTGACAACATTAATTTCCTTAATTTCAATTTAAATTTCGAAGAAAAAATGAGAGGGTGGTGCCTATCCCTTCCTTGAATGCGCACCAACGTGCTAACCAAATGGTGCGTGATGAGGTGGAGCAATGATCCTGCATCATGTACTCATTCTATAAGGTGTTTTTGATACTGTGGAACCTCCTGGTACTAAATCAATAAATAAATCTATCTCCCTCTTCAGTGGAAATCCTGGTATTTCTTGGAATATATCTTCAAAATCTTACAATACTGGAAAATATTCAAGTCTTGGACTTTTTTTCTTTTCTCTCTCTTCCACATGAGTTTCATAAAATTGACATGCTTTCCTGAAACATCTCTTCATTTTTAAGCATGAAATATCCCTTATAGAAATGGGTCCTCGAATTCGTTTCACAATTCTATTTTTTCCTTCTTCATCAATACATGTAAATGTCTTGTTATGACAATCTAGGACAACATGATTCTTTTCCAACCAATCCATTCCAATTAGGATGTCATAAGATCCTAATGGGATGGTATTCATATCAACATTATTACTCACTCCATTTAGATTTATTGGACAACTTATGACCATATCATTGATCCTTCTTTTGGTTCTAGTGGCTAGCTTAAACAAACTTTACTTTTCATGCTTACTTTTCTCCAAATGTAACCTATCCACTATTTTATGATCAATGTAACAATGGATTTCTCCTGAATCAATTAAAATAGAAACAAGATGGTTATTAATCTTACCTTCCACTTCGATCATACTGGATTGATACTCTTCTAGTCAATATTCTAAGCTTGGATATATATTTCCCATCTCCTCTACTGTTGTAGCCTCTTAGATGTTGTGCATGGTGTTTGATTTATATCCTCTATGAGGGAAATGCATGTATAGGTGATTTTCTTTACACTCCCAACATTGGATTGGTGGTATTCCTCTTTTCCGCGAGGAATCATCTTTCTTGGATTCATCTTTAGTAGATTGATCTTCCTGATTTTTATTCGAGCTATTTCTATTGAAAGGAGGTTTGAATCTTTTCCTCCTCTTATCATATTTATCCTTCTTCTTATCCTTCCAACATTTATCCATGGATTATTTTCCCTTTCCTTTCTCATATAGGTACATATCCTTCCTGGTGGTTTCTGTCAAGGTCATAGGCTCATCATACTAAATATTTTTCTTATAAAAGGATGGCAGTACACTCAAAAACATTTGTATCTTCTCTTTTTCATTCTTGATAAATCCCAAGGACTTATTTTCATATTCTACCATGGTCATGCTTCCCAACCCAAGTTTAAACAACTCTTTCATTTTCTTGTCATAGAAGTTCTTTGAAATTTACTCCTAAAAATATCACTTGAACTGCTTCCAAATGATCCTTCTCTTATTAATGTTCTCAACTTTCTTCAGTTGATCCCACCGCATAGCATCTTTTCCATGCAAATGGTATGTGTCAATTATGGCTTCTAGGTGAGTAGTTGTGAAAATAAAAGAAATTTTGATTCCAAAAAACCATGATTCAACACCATATTCCATTTCTCTTTCACCTTCAAAGGATGGTAGCTTAACCTTCCTCATCTCTCCTTTCAAATTGTCTAATTATTGTCTTCTTCTTTGGTGTCTAACAAGAGACACTTATGAACTGCTTATGGAGTCTTCAGATGCATTAAATTTCCTTTATAAGTTAGGATGTGAGTGATTTCTATGAGTTCTTATAGTACTTATTGACTTGCCATCTTTCCTATAGTTATCTCTTCTTTCATGATATGTACCTTCTTCCTCTTGCTTTGAGTCTGATCCATTCCTTCCTTGCCTATACAACTGATTTAGGCTTTACATCAGTTGAGAATTTATCTGATTTTGTTATCTTATAAACCTCTCATTGTCTTATTTGTTAATCTACACTTCTAATTTTAGGCTTCTCATAGTCTATATTAATGTTTCTTGTTCCCCTCTTCTCATGTTCCCATTTGATTCTATCTCTACATTACCAACACTAATATTTTGACCTTTGGCTTCTTTACCCTAACTGGAGGATCCCTCTCCTTCCTCCATATATTGAATATGGATTATTATCTTCAATTGATATTTTTATATCCCCTTATTATGCAAAACTTGCAATCAACCATCTTGTTATAATTATGCATATTATAGAAATTATGTCAAATAATGCTATAAGTCCTTTTTATACTTAATTCATGAAGAAATATATCATAGTTATCCAAATTATAATAATTATAGGATATTCTTATTTGAACCATATTTCCAAAAACTATACTCATGCATCATTCCGATCTCTGAGCTTAAAATTATGGCTTCCTGAAAATACCATTTTCATCTTTTTATGCATTTTCTCCACTGGTGCAATTTTATTGAAATGCCAACTTCTGCCAACTACAGAAGAAAACATGTCAATAAATAGAGAAAATGTTGTATGACACATAGATAATGATAGTTACAAGTGATTCATATCAACTCTCATATTTTCAATTTTATACACCAATAAAAAAATACAACAATCTAGAATCTGCAGCTTTGTCCTTTTTCACCCCTTTTTCTAGACTTGGAATTTTTAGCAAAAGTGGTTATTTCACAATATATGCACTTCTGGAAAAATTTAATAAACCAAAATTATTTGTATTGATGATTATATAAAATTTTGAGTAGATAAAAGTTTCTAGTTTTGGGATCTGGGGTCACTTTTATGCTCTAATAAATCTCAAAAATCCCTAAAAGTGGCCCGAAATAGTGGATTTTGGCCTATTTCAGTATCCCCATTCAAATCCCCTTAGGATTTATTCAGTTCCTTGATGGGTTATTTGTGTGTATTCTTTATGGACTCTTTCCAAGGGTTTAATATTAATATGGACCTCTAACAATGATCCGAACCCAAATATTTAAAAACCACTATTTTGTATTTTCTGACAAATACAAGTAGAATTGGACAATGGCTCTCTCAATATTTTTTGTAGAGATCCTTTCTGTAGAAAAAACCCATAAGTTTCATCTTAATCCTACTTTATATGATCTAGGTTTTTTTTAAACTATGGAACAATTTTTCCTCAGTGTGATCTCCACTATTCATCTCAAGTCGAAAGAAATCTAGATTGTTGATCTGCTCTCTATTGGCGATCGGAGATCGAGGATTGATGATTTCCTTTACGAAAAAAACCTTCCCACCAATCATCAGCCATCATCCATTGGCCACATTTTTATCCACAAACCAAAAGTCTCCCATGAATCTTTCCAATGCTCGATCATCGACCATCCACCATTGGTCATCTTCCCTGACAACCAATATTGTTCACAAATCTCTTCGAACCTCGACCATTGGTGATTGACCATCCCTTCATTGATGTGGAAACTATGATGACATAGAATGACATGTGGATGACGACCTGGTATGACTTGTGGATGATGACATGGCATGACACATGGATGTTGACATGGCATGGCACATCATCACCTTCCTTTCCTTCATTGGCCATTGAGTTTCTCTTGGAAGAATATAAACATCGCACTAATTATGTTGATGCCTGATCGTCGACCATCATCGATTAGAGATATCGCCTGGAGAAATTCAACACTTTTTCAAAACTTGTCGATCCCCGACCATCGATCGTTAGTGATCGAATATTTCTCCTAGAAAAATTCAACACTTTGCCAAAACTTGATGATCCCCGACCATTGGTCATTGTCGATTGAAGGTTTATCCTAACAAAATTCAACACTTAACATTTTTTTGTCAAAACCCAGGTGAATCTGGATTGTCAATCACCCACTCAAACTGATCTCAAACATTGATTTCCTTCGACTTCCAAATGGTTGAAAACGACTATGGATCATCAATCTTCCTCAATTTCAAACCACCAAAATGAATCTCAGTCATTGATATGATAACTTTGTCAAACTTTGGAAACATTTGTATTTTTAAATATTTCAAAAATGAATCTAGATTGTTGATCTCAAGATCCAACACAATCTCAGCAGTCAATTCTCTGAAATATTCCCCATGCTACAACGACCATTAAAATATGAATTTTTAACCTTCCAAGTTGAATTTGACTCTACAACTTTGTAGATCGAGTCATTTAAACTCGTATCTACTCACGAATTTGGGGGTTTTCTCTCTAATTTCTTCATTTTCCCCCAAATTCACATAGTTTGAAATTCGCAATAGAGAATCTGTCTAAATCACACTCGTTCTGGCCCATACCAGTCTGGTGATTGAACCAAAAGCTCTGATACTAATCTATAATGTACCCATCCACCCATAGGTTGGGCATGCTACTCCACAAAATACTTCAAAACTGATTTCAAAATATGATATCATTTAATTTATAGAGAAGCATGAATGATACATGATAACCATCACATTCAATAATCAAGATTCATGCTACAACATAAAAGAAAAGAATATAATTCCATGCACAAAAATAATCAGCAAGCATGCATATTATAAAATATGAATCTCAGAGATAATGATTAATATACAACAGAAATAAATATATAAGAAGAGAAGCACATGACAGAGAGCAAATAAAGTTATCAATTTAACAAGAATTGTGACCTCAAAATGAGAACTCTAGCCCTTAAAACCCATACTTTTGCATAAAAAACATGAAAATCAACCCCCAATTAAAAAAGTGGTGCTACCAGTAGCACCATTTTTCTATCCTAGGTTAAAATTACAACTTTTTTCAAGCATGGCCTTAGAAACTTGTATAGATGATAAGAAAAACCTTAAAATCAACACCTAAATA
>SNQJ01S0122490.1:0-14282 GCA_010110895.2 Picea sitchensis | reverse complement strand
AATATAGGAGCTTAGACAATTGAGACTCCTTCCTTCTCTTTACCCTTTAGTCTCCACAATTTTCTTTTGGTTTTGTGCTTAAGGGTTAATATTTTATATGAAGACTCCAACACTTGCTTCCCAATGTCCACTCAACATTATATATTATCCAATCCATTTCAAATCACACCTCCCCATTCATAGGATTTTGGTCACCAAAATATTCAACTCAATTCTATATCTTATTTTTATTCTGCAATGTTTTCCTCCTCTATTTCCATAGATCAAAGTTGTCTCTTCATGGTTATGACCCCATTAAATCATATCTTTGTATCAATATATAACAAATCTCCAAGAGTGGGTTGTTCCATTGCAATGGAATACAATGTTTGAATATGGAATGCCTTTGATGTTGGCATAAGTTCATTTTCCATTTCATTGGCGGAGTTGGAATTTTCTACTAATATAGGTGCTTAGACAATTGGGACTCCCTCCTCTTTACCCTTTAGTCTCCAGAATTTTATTTTGGTTTTGTGCTTAAGGGGTAAAATTTTGTATGAAGAGTCCAACACTTGGCTTCCCAATGTCCACTCAACTATACTTCTAGAAAAAATTCTTGCTACTACAAGGGTTTGTTCTATTCTCTTCTTCATTTTCCTTTGAACTTATTGTTGTAGTGGAGACGTTTTCTTCCCATTCTTCCCACCAAAGGGACTTAAACTAGAGTGTCAAAAATCACTAGCCTTGTGGCCTAACTATTTTCGATACAGAAAATCCTGCGGACTGTAAAATTTCAATCCATTGCTCTTTAGTTCTTTGTCTTCCTCCACGGAAACCATTCAACATAATCATATCCATAACCTGGCCAGATCCGGTTGGATCACAATCTTCACTTATATCTAGAACTGCTTCCGCTATTATTAATTTTCCTTTATGTGAAATGGCGTTGTAGCAGATGTTAAGCAGCTTGCTGCACTGCTCATCGTCCCATAGATGCAGTGCGTGCTTTTAATAATGATAAATCCAGAGGAAAAAAAAATAATTAAAAGTGCTCAAACTATTGTGAAATAGAACTCCATAACAATAATAATGATTTACAAATTGTCAAGGATTATATCTCACCTTCATAAAAATCGCATCTCCCGAGGGCACGCTTTCAGACATGTCACCACTAATGTGTTGTATACCTTCCGGAATGATAGATACGGTAGCGATATAGAGGCATATTTGGAAATACATTTACAGTAAAAATAATTAAAAAATAAAATTTTAAAATTATTATTTATAAAGATATTCTATTTTTAAAATGATAAAATTTATTATACTTTAGATATTAACATATAATTAGAATTCAAGATAATTATTATCAGTTGTTATGATGAACCTCTCTGTTGTAAAAAAAATAAATCTCATTTGAAATGATTCATTGGTAATCCATAGGGGTCATAGGGTCCCTCTTAAGATATGTTTTTTTTTATATTAAGTTATAATCTATTTTTTTATTAGTCTCTGTTGAAGGCCAAGACTCTAGTTATCGATTCATAGTTGATCATTAATTATTTTTCTTTTGATTATTCATATTTTTCTGCTCTATAAAGCTATAGATAGCCAAAAGAAAAAGTTTATTTTTTATAATCATTAAATTTGATTTATTAAAAAAACTATTGGCTAACATATTCAACCTCTTATTTCCAAGATGTTTTTTTACCCAAAGTTTTGTGTAAGTACTTTTTTCCATAATGCATATGCACTTTCTTCCCTAATGTATATGCACTTTTTATTTGTTTTTGTAATTTTAGATAACCTAAGTTTATGTCCATCCTATGTTTTTGTAATTTTAGATAACCTAAGTTTAGATAATTTTAGATAACAATTTATGATTTACATGGCGATGATATTCATGGCCATCCTCCACCACTCCTGCCTTTGAAATAACACGTAGAATATATCATAAAATGTGAAACACTTGGCTTCCCACTAAGCAATATAAACATGGTAGATTTCATATGCACCAAGCGAATGTATCCCTGACACTACTGATAAGTGAGAAACGTGGACGACATTCCTATGTATATGCACCACGGGAACACTTCCCTGACACTTGTTTATATTGTTGTCTAACCTGGTAAAGCAGCTTTTGGGAGTCTCGTGCTTCTAGTAGACGAGGTCATACTCTGTCCCTCAGATCCAGAATTCGACTTTTTTATTTATTTATTATTATTTTATGTTATGTAGGAACTCCTTAGGTTGATGTCTCCTATATATATAGGAACTCCTCATACTGTGACAATTCCGTTCCTTATCTCCTCACAAATCTCAATCTGGCTAGTTTTACAGGCAATGCTTACTGCAATTTTCGCAGATACAATAACTACTGAACTATGTAGCATTTAGATACATAGTTGTATATCACAACGACAATAGTTTTTAAATTGAAAAGTCAGGTATAATTTCAAATTGAAAGATACAGATTTAATCTTTTTATAATGGAAAATTCAAAAGTATTTATACTTTAATTTATAATTTCTAATTGAAAGGTACGCATTTAAGCTTTTTATAATGGAAAATTCAAAAGTATTTATAATTTAATTAAGCACAGTTTAATTTCTAATTTTTAATTGATTCCAGAAGATGAGTTTCAGTTTCAAAATTATGTAGGATTGTGATATTGACATATCACATGTAAGTAGTGCATGCTAAGTTGTGAAATCTAAATGGTTCTAAATTTAATTTTTTGAAAATATGTAGTATGCATTATCCTTTCAAAATGATTAGAAAATTAAAAAAAAAAATAAAAAATTATGAGTTATTTTCGAATTATAATTTTAAATTAAAGATAAAGTCTAAAATGTGTGTTTGATTCTCAAAAGTGGTCAGATGGGGTTACAAAGAGAAGTCCATACAGACATGTTGGCACTTACATGTTCTGCTCAAGTCATGGCGTAGCTTGTATTGACAATTCTGACACCGTTTTGAAGATGTTTCATTTGACAATGCCGAGCTATAAAAAACTTTCAGATAATATTATAGAGGACTGTTTTTGAGAGTATATAGGGTATGGTTTGGTTTTGAAATGTGTCATAAAAAAACTTCATATGTGGGAGAAGATTTGCAAATCCTAATTCAGAAATCTTTTAGGACATTTAATTCTTTTCTTAAAATAACAAAAAATATTCTCTTAAAAAATTATATCTAATGTTTTGGTTTTATTTATTTTACTAAACATTTATTTATTATATCTAAACATTAATAAATTGTTTTGAAAATATGTATTATATATTAGCTTTTTCCAATTTTATAAGATTGTAGTGTAACATTGTCATGATTTTAGTATTTTTATTTATTTATATTTAAATATAATATAAAAAAGCTTATTTTAAAAACTTTTATACTTTGTACCATATAACCACGTGCCGCCTTGTTTGGTGTCTAACCAGGTTTTGGCAAGTAAGTTTGAGAAAACCAAACCATCAATTATTCTGAACTATATTAAGTTCTTATCATAATACACACAAAAAAACCCTTTTTTTTCCCAGGCAGGGACATAGCCACTGCAGTGGCACTTGCAATTGTTTTGAAGGAAAACTAATCCTGACTAAACTACAATCACTTTTTAAATCAATAATGATTTGAAACTATTTTTATTAAAAGTATATCTTTTAATAACTTTTAATATTAATTTCAACTATACTATACTTAATTACAATGTAATTTTTATTTAAGAAACATTTTAACTTAGGATAAAATATTCCTTTTCGATATTAATTTTATATTAACTTTTTAGGATAAAATATTCCCTCCTTATATTGATTTTATTGTTATACTAATAATTTAAAATTAACTTAGATAAAATATTCCCTCATATTGATTTTATTGTTAGACTAACAATTTAAAATAATCCTTCAAAAAGGAAATTTTAATAATAATAATAATCAAATTTTGAAAAGAGTTTTAATATTAATAATCAAATTATTTAGATGAATGTAGCAAGGCTTTTTTTCATGTCAAACACCATATTAATAACTAAAATGTAATATTTCTTCTATTACAAAAGCACTTTATTACATATTTTTTATTTCTCTAGCTATCACTATTATATATGCCTTTTTATGTCAAGCACCATATTCATAACTAAAATGTAATATTTCTTCTATTACAAAAGAACTTTATTACATTTTTTTATTTATCTAGTTATCATTATTATATATGGTTTTTTTAAAGAAATTTGTTTACGATTGAACTCCCTAGAATATAAATTCTTTTTTACCATTGAACTCACTCAAATAGAAAATATTTTCACTTATTTTTTATTTCCTTATTTACCACTACTATATATGGTTTATTAAAATAATTTTTTTTTGCCACTGAACTCATAGCAAATGTTTTTTTACCATTGAGCTCACTAAAACAACAAAATAAGAATCAGTGAACTCACTGAAATAGAAAATGTTTTTTTACCATTGAGACCACTAAAATAGAAAAATAAGAATACTTGGAAGAGTTCGTGCAATTGCAATGACATGAGGGAGATCATAATTGATGGCCTGGATATGAGAATACATAGTGATAATTTGACGGATCACTTCTCTGTGCCCTCCCCCCACGTCGACCAGCATGTTGATGTCCTGAAAGCCATCGTAAGTAGTCAAAATCCCCCTCATATCCATCTTTGTGAGGGAGACCATGGCTTCATTGAAGACGTCGTTAACCTTCGGGTTTCCTGTTGCATAAGACCAGAAATCGTCACATGTGCCATGATATTTCTGGAAATTATTGCCTACTTGGAGCACACGCTCGTGAATATTTGTTGGACAACTGAGAGGGGGGGTGAATCAGTTGTCACTGTGCTTAAACAATTATGCCCATTTTAAACTCTTTACAGACCACTCAATGATGATCAAAATAATGCAAGGAAGTAAGAAATGGAATATTCAACATCAATTACACACATGAAATATACAGAGACATATATTTCTTGAGGAAACCCATAAAGGAAAAACCTCTTCTTCTCGATACGATAAGTAGTCTTTATTTTCTGGACATTATCATTCTTATGAGCACCAACTCCTTTTGAGGCTACCACCTCTGTTTTACAATCAACAACTTGTTGAGAGCACCAACTCTCTGTTTTCTCTGGCACCCACTAGAAGGAAGCACCTATTCCTTGAGTGTTCCAGCACCAACTGGATGGAAGCACCAACTTCTAGTCACATAGGCACCAACCTGTATAAAAGAGAACGATAGTTCTCCCGTGCACCACCCTACCACCCTGGTTTTTATGACTGCAACCAGATGGAAGCTACGACTCCCTGTGTTCAAGCACCCACTTGAAACTATGAGGAAAACAATCCTCTCTAGCACCTCCCTACCACCCTGATTATAAAAACTTCGTTACAAAATCTTATTACAATGATACAGTGTTTGTCAATGGCTTACCAGTCTCATCACTATTCTGCTACATTGCTCTGCTCTGCTTGCATCAGTTTCTTCCTGCTCACATCTTCTTGAGCTTTTTTTTCTTCTTCTCTGTCTCCACATGCACACCTTGGCTTTCTCTTCCTCTCTCAGATATGCATTTATGTTCTATGTCTTTCTTCTGCGCTTTATGCTCTGTGCAACATTTCCATTATATGCGCTACGCCTCTTCTGTGCGCTTCAGTTGCTGCGCATCACATGCTTCTACCTGCATGAATAACTCTCAACAGAAGCATTCATCTCTTCTTTGTTTTGCATATATTTATCATGCTAAGTCCTCTGCCAGATCATACACCTAACTCTTCGTCCTCTCTGGCGATTATACTGAGTTTGTTCTTCATAAGTTGCCATTATCCTGAGATTCTTTAGCTTCTCTGACAGTTACAATCTTCGACACTTTTCTATCTGCCAATCGTCTCTATGATTAGTCTTCATTCCACTGGCAGTTACCTCAAGACTCTTCATCTCCTCGAATTCTCTGGCAAATATAATCACTCTGTTCTAGCAGTTACTGAGAGAACCTCTGCACACTCATCCCTTTGGTGCCTTTTCCCTTCCTGAGAAAAACTTCACAGTGGGAACTCGCTTTTCTTGATAAACCCCTCCTTTCACGTGACCACTAGCGGTGAGCACTCATCAACCAAGATGACCCTTCGCGACTTCTCATTTCAGATTATATGCTATGAGTTGCCTCGATTCTCCCAACTCGTGAAACTTCGCGGTGGAGCCTAGCAATGCTAGCTCCTTCCTCAATCTTCCATTGATGTGACCTCGACTATGACCACAGGCCTAACTTCTGAGCGCTTAGAAATATCAGTCTAGTGAGTTTTAGCTCCTTCTTTCGATATGACATTGGGCGATGATCTCACATGACCACGCAATTGCGGACCCATCCAAAGGTGGTTTGAGGGAAACCCTCTTTTCGCCCCGCAATTCACTACAGAGCTCCATGTGTCATTTCTCCAAAACCGTGGTTTCGATTGTGGCCCACCTAAAACATTTTAAAGCTCGCGCACCTTCAATCCCCGCAATGCAACGGGACCGTCGATCTCACGATCTTGACGGTTCTCTGGAATGGACGGTTCAGATTTTTTCTTTCACGCTCTGCAGATCAGATCCAACCACCTTAAATTAACGATCCTTGAGCTTCCGTATTTCAACGGTTTAGATATGTTCATGATCCAATGGTCGAGATCTTCTCTTCGCATTTCGCGACTACGTGCTTCACGATGTCGAAGGTTGGCTCACCTCCCTTCTTCTGATTCCAGAACTCGCGCTTGCGTCAGATCAACGATCCACAATCCTTCTTCGATCAACGACTGTGATCACTTTCTGCATTTTGGGATTTTGCGTTTCGCGACATCATACATCAACTCGCGCCTTTCTTCGAAGACCCAAGCCCCAACTCTTTGCTTACTTGATCAATGGTCCATGATGCTCTGAGATCTGACTGCCCAGATCTCCTCTTCGCACTTCAAGACTTCGCGTTTCAGTTCTTGTCCGATCAACGACCCAGACCAGTCCTTGATCCAACGGTCTAAATCTCTCCTTTGAGAACTCAGACTTCGTGAGTTTTTCGCTTCTCCTATCTCTGATTTCCCGACTTGCAAATCAACGCAATGTTGATCTCTTGCCACATTTCCTGCCTCAATGGACAACCGGGATTCCTTCACAGATTTGGAGGGTTGAATGACTCATGGGCTTATCTTCCTTGCAACTCCACTGGATCTAACGGTTGCTGGTCCTTCACGCTCAGATCCAACAACTGAGATATGTTCTCCTCTTCTGCGCTCTCCTCCTGTTTGGACTGTGATCCGACGGCCACGGTCACTCCTCCTCCTAAGCTTACAATTTCTTCCGACTTAGAAGAGTTTTTAAGTATTCAAAGGTTTCGGCCTACGAACCTTCTCCTAAGGATCTCGTTTTTGTTGTTCTTGTTTGCCATTGCCGCTGCTGTTATTTTTTGCTTTCATGTTTGCCATCGTTGTTCTTGCCTTCAATGACAAGCACACTATGTCTATAAACATCCCATCGTTGTTGTTGTTCTTGCCTGTAAACATACCATCATCATTGTTGTTCTTGCCATCAATGACAAGCAACTCTGCCCATAAACATGCCAACAATATTGTCTCAGCCAGGCCTCAAAGCGGCATGTGTCTGGAAGAGAACGAGGGGAGCGAACGCTTGAAGTGTGAAGGAAGAGGGAAACCAAATAAATAATATTTTGCGGACACTTTTGTATTTTTAATCATCGCGCTATCGAATGCTTTGAGTTTTACGTTCGAGTTTAATGGTATTGAAAGTTATGGCTTGACTTTGGTATCATGGCTTGAAAAAACTAGTTTTTTGGTATCCAAATTGAAAGCTATCGCTTGATTTTGGTGTCCTCGCTTGAAAGCTCTAGTTTGTTTGTATCCAAATTGAAAGGTATTGTCTGAGATTCTTGGCTTAAAATAAAAAGAAAAACGAAAACAAGTCATGTATAGTTATTTCGTTGGTTTGATTGTATTGATGTGGAAAGCGATGGTTCAATTTTTGATGGCATCAATATTGAGCTATGGATTTCAATACCAAATTAAGTAGGACAATTTATTGATATTGAAAATTATGGTTCAATTTTGTCCGGCGTCAATATTGAACTATTGCTTTCCCTACCAAATTAAATACGACTTTGTATTGGTATTGAAAACTATGGGTCAATTTTAGATGGCTTCAATATTGAATTAGGGCTCTCAATACCGAATTAAATACGACCTTTTATTGGTATTGAAAATTAGTTCGAATTCGTTTATATTAAAAGTCACGGTTTGATTTTGTTAATACGGCGTCAATACTGAACTATGGCTTTCCATGCGAAATTAAAAACGGCTTTGTATAGTATTGAGCC
This sequence comes from Picea sitchensis, assembly GCA_010110895.2. Lineage (NCBI taxonomy): Eukaryota > Viridiplantae > Streptophyta > Pinopsida > Pinales > Pinaceae > Picea > Picea sitchensis. The sequence continues at coordinate 5,941 of SNQJ01S0122490.1, read as the reverse complement.
ATACCAAATTAAATACGACTTTGTATTGGTATTGAAAACTATGGGTCAATTTTTAGATGGCTTCAATATTGAATTATGGCTTTCAATACCGAATTAAATACGACTTTTTCTTTTTAGGTGGCTTTCAATACCGAATTAAATACTACTTTTTATTGGTATTGAAAATTAATTCGAATTCGTTTATATTAAAAGTCACGGTTGGTAATGACAAATACCTTTCTCCAAGTGTTGGGAGGAGGTCTAGAGGTCAAATCCGGCTGGGTCTCCGGGACGAATTGTAATGGCTGCTTGTGATGTAAATGATTTATATCTCTAATATAAATCGAGTTAATTTCTCGTTGGAAAAAAAAGTCACGGTTTGATTTTGTTAATACGACGTCAATATTAAACTATGGCTTTCCATACCAAATTAAATACGACTTTGTACTAGTATTGAGCCCTACCAAATTAAATACTACTTTGTGTTGGAATTGAAAAGTATGGGTCAATTTTAATTTTAGATGGCTTCACGCATCATTACGAATCTAAATGCATAGTTGTTCACAAGAATAAATAGGTGCAAGAAATAAATAGCTATTTAATTTGAATAATAATAAAATATTTTAAAGAGAATTGGATCAAAATAATAATTAAATAAATAATATTTAAATTTTAAATAAATAATAATAAAATATTTTTAATATAGCCTAAAAATTAACAAATCAGAATTAGTAATATAATTAAATTGGGCAGGGGAAACAAAAGAGAACATAAAAGAAGAGCATAAACAAGCAATATTAAACTGAGAACAACAATCACACAATGGACACAATGATTTATGTGGAAACCCAATACGAGAAAAAACCAAGAGAGAATTACAATAGCTAGCACAAACATACAACCATCCTCTCCTCACAGACACAAAGAGTATTCTGTCACACACTTTACACACCTTACACTCTCACCTCTAAGGGTATGCTCGTATATATAGCATCTCTCAAACAATTAGACTAACTCATTATAATTAGATCCACCAGTTACACAATCATTTCAAGAGTGCATGCATGCATATTCCTAATATAGATCCATGCATGTGCATTTGACCGCATGGGAAATTCATCAGGATGTTTCCAACAATCTCCACCTTGACAACAATTTACCTAATATATCATGCCTTTAATTGATTCATCATCTTTTCTGCAAGCCAATATAAGCCAAACACCATCATAGCTCCGCAACTTCTCTAACACTACTGTTACATGAACATACCTGCACGATTCACTCCAGTATGGACCAATGTGCCTCCATTAGAAACTTGTATTAAAAACCGATGCACTCGCCCCATTTTGATACATTGAACTGTTAGTCAAATGCACAACCTTTTGACGACCATAGAACACCACATCCTGTACCTGTCCAAAATTACCCAATAGATCCTTGCATTCTTTCAAGACATAACCTGAGGTAGATCTCCTCTCACCCAAATCTCATGAATCAAAACCACAGACTAAATCACTGCAACCACTATAGGTGATACTTGTGCTTCTATGTTTGAAGCACCTATTTCCATGCTCTTCACCTGGTTTTTCCATGTGTCTACTGAAAACATCAACTACATGTGAAATGACGACCATTTCCCATCTCAATCATAAAAATTCCTACTAGCATATAATACTTGAGGCATATAACCTTTTTCTTCTTCATGAGTTAGGACATAAACCTGCAGAAAAAATTACAATGGAAATCCAACGAGATTTTATCGGTTTCACATTATTATACCGAATTTTCCAATTATTTTCACCACATACTACCATTGTGATAACCTAGCTTACCATCCTTCATGTCTCTGTGTATTTCCATGCCCAAGATTTATTTTGCTGCTCCTAGATCCTTCATAACGACGTCCTAACCAACTGAGCCAACCCATTGACCTCAACCATGCTCGTGCTTGCAATAAGTATAACATATAACATCAAGATAATGAATATACCATAAAAAAAGTGGTTATACTCACTTTGTGTAAAAGTTGGCTCACCATGAAGGAATCAAACATCTTGTACCATTTTCCTGGCATGTTTTAGGCCATACAATGATTCCTGATTTTGCAAAAAGATCTTCAGTAGTGATTCTGAACCAACTGTTCTAGTTCTTCCAAATACATCTCCTTATCCAAAAAATTCCATGTAAAACAGTTTTAACATCTAGATGTACTAACACAACTATTCCTAACACAACATGAATAGAAACAAGTTTTTATAAATTGTTGAGAGACTTTCATGGAAATAAATACCTCCCAGATACCCTTCTACTATGAATGATTATTTGGACCTTTCATCTTTTACTATGTATGTTTTTATAAAAGGAAATTCATCAATCACTACATCTTCTTCCATGATGATTCTGTAGGTAGTAGGATCCCACAGTCTACACCCCTTAACATCATAAAATATCAAATATTCACCTGTTTGATCTAGGTCCTACTTAGAATGCTGATAAAAAACATAAGCATCACAACTGAATAATTTCACAAAAGAGTAATTACCAGATGACCTATTCATACCTCTTCCTGAATCTTCCTATCTTTTGCAACCAATGGTGACCGAGTTACTAGAAAACACAACTGCTGACGTCCATAACTATTGTTGCAACTTGGGATTACTGAACATTCCTATTCGATTCAAGCTTCCTTGCAGTACTTTCCAAGTTCCATGGATATGAACTTACCTTCATCATATATTGTCAAACACTTGATTGACCTACCAACAAATTAGCCTTTCTATAGACCCACATTTCTAACCTGGACACACTACTCCATCTTGAACTTTGCATTCAAATAACTTTGACCAAATCTGGAAAAACCAGCCAAGTAAGCCTTCATCGCTTACCTTTGGGCCCATTTACAATGGATTTCACCAATCCTTTTATAGGCTTCATTACATGCAATCCATGGACACAATACCACGAGATACCCAAAAAACATGGACACGAAGAAACCATCTTCTTTGACCTAAGAACCAGATTTAACTCATTAACTCTTTCACCACGTCAAGGTTAACCCAACATACATGCCCCGCCACATATTCAATCTACCTAAATCTACGTCTAGAATTTTCATAGGTGACCTCATAAACTAGGGGTACGCATGCCTATCCAGGTCTTATAGACGTATGCCCATTTACATGCAATCAATAATTTTTACAACTCCAAAGTAAATACATTTTTTATTATTATTTTACAGTGACTCAACCATCACCACCCTACAGCTTTTATGTGAACACAAGTGGTGAGACACAATACACAGAAAAAACTTCATCAACCATACTAGTAGCCAAATTTTCTTCTTTTGTGGAGTCCTCTTTGGATGCTTGTTTTATTTTCCAACAATCCTTCTTGAGATGCCCAGATTTGTCACAAAACCAACATTTTATCTTACCCTTACTGTCTTTTGACTTAGATCTTGTTGTACCTTTCTTATCTTTCCCTCCTTCTGTAGATTGATCTCTGACCACCATTGCTTCTGTTGTTGAGGTTTCCTTCCTATATCTTCTCCTCATTTCCTCATACAACATAGCTTCCACAATAGTTTCATAATCAATAGAATCTGTTGAGCTAAACCACATAGTTGTGACCAGATGATCCCAATACTCAGGAAACAATCACAGTATCATAACTTCATTGTCCTCATATTTGTATGTTACATCCATACTAGATAATTGACAAATCAAAGTATTGAAAATATTCAAGTGATCAGTAATTTTCGTACCTTCTTTCATCCACAAGTTGTACAACTGCCTCTTCAAAAAGATTATATTCTTCAAGAACTTGGTCATCTATAGACTCTCCAGTCTCTTCCATAAGCCTATTGTTGTCTCCTTTTCAATGATGTTTAGAAACACTTCATATGCCAGTAACAAACGAATAGTACTAAGAGCTCTTGCATATTGATCTTCCCAGTCCTTGTCTCTGATGCTTGTTGGTTTCTTTGTCTTTCCATCCAATGATTTTTGCAATCCTTGTTGCACAACCAGATCTTGCATCTTGAGCTTCCATAGCGTGAAGTTATTCTTACCACTGAATTTCTCCACCTCAAACTTAGAACTCTACATTTTCACCATTAACAAAACCTCCCAAATCGTAGCTTATACTAAATTGAGCTCTTTTAAAATGCATGAACAAATCTTAAAATTCAAGGTTGATTTCAAAAAAAATTAAGATCGAAAAATATAACTTTTTAAAATATATATATATGTATCTTAAAAAAACCCTTATGTTAAAAATATTCAGCTTATACCATTCTCCACCCATTTTAATCATAAAGTCGATCAATCACCAAATTTGTTTTATTTTCATAAAAAAGGTCCACCTCACCTTTATTAAATAATATCCTCCACTTAATAAGACATCATCCACTCATAAAATATTTTCCCTTTTAAAAATGCTTCATCCCATGCGAATTTTGGTTTTTAAGATTGATGCTCTTGTGAAAGTTGAAAGGGAACGCAAGTTTTAGATATCGACGCTCCTTGAGTGTGGATGGGGAGTGCTTATTTTTCGGCGCTCTGTGGTGCACAAACTGGGTGCATTGATCCAAGATAAATCCCTATTTATGAAGTGTGAGAGTGTCGATGCACTTCTAACAATGCCTAGGGAGAGTGAGTGACCTGAAACTCACTCAATCACAACCTCTGTTTTCAGAAATTATCTGGGCTTTTTAGTACTTCGGTCTTCTTGTCTTTATGTGCCAAAAACATGTCCAAAGCTTCTTGCGCTCACAGGAGACCTGCACACAATTCACCTTGGCTCACCTATGAAACCTACTCAACCTTCTCTGATACCACTTGTTGCATAGCGGAAGCAAAACAAAGCATAAAAAAACAACATTAAATCGAGAACAATAATCACACAATTGACACAATGATTTATGTCGAAACCCAATGGGGGGGGAAACCCCGGGCAATGATATTCGGTATTCCTATTATTCAAGAGAAAATTACAATAGACAACACAAGCATATAACCATGCTCGTATATATACCATGTTTCAAACAGTTAGACTATCTGATTATAATTAAATCCACCCGTTACACAATTTATTTACAGAAAAGTGCATGCATGCATGCACATTCCTAATATAGTTGCATGCATGTGCATGTGACTTCATAAGAAATTCTTTGGTATGTTTCCAACAATATTCAGGCATACTAAATTAAATACTACTTTCTATTGGTATTGAAAACTATGGTTCAATTTTACATGACTTCACCCATCATTACATCATTAGTAATCTAAATGCGTAGTTTTTCACAAGAATAAATAGGTGCAAGAAAGAAATCGCTATTTAAATTGAATAATAATAAAATATTTTAAAGAGAATTGAATCGAAATAATAATTAAATAAATAATATTTAAATATTAAATAAATAATAATAAAATATTTTTAATACAGCTTAAAAATTAGCAAATCAAAATTACTAATATAATTAAATTGTCAAATTAAGAAATAATAATAACAAATATTTTTATTAATTAGGTTGAAGATTAGAAATGTACAATTAAATGAAAACTATTTATAATGGGATTCGTTGTAAAAAAAAAAAACCCTTAAATTAAATATATATAAGTTATAAATAACTTAACCATATATTATTAGTAAGAAATATATGACTCAATAATATAAATAGATTATATATATATATTATAAAGAAAGGGTGAAATAAAAAAAATAAATTAAAAAAAAAATAGAAAACAAAACATAGTTACCAACTTAATGAGAACTGTGACCTCAAACGAGAACTCTCGCCCAAAAAACCCATATTTTTCCATAAAAAACATCAAAATCAACCCCCAAATAAAAAAGTGGTGCTACCGGTAGCACCATTTTTTAAAACGGGGTCAAAATTACAACATTTTTCAAACATGGCCTTCAAAACTTAGACAGTAGCTCAGAAAAACCTTAAAATCAA
>SNQJ01S0122489.1:9539-26957 GCA_010110895.2 Picea sitchensis | reverse complement strand
AGAATTGGGGAGTTTGAGATTCCCTCAGGTAGTATCCTGAAAAACTAGGGGGTTGGAGCCTCCTTCCAATTTCAGCTGGAAAACAAAGGAAGTTGGTGCTTCCAATGAATGTAATTCTTCAAGACATATAAGAAAAAGCATTACGTTGTTTTCTCCTGCTTTAGGTTTCCATGTAAAAACACTGGTGTACTGTGTATGTGTGTGATTGCTCATTTTTTCATTGTTTATTTGCTTTGTAAATATTGGGTGATAATGTTGCATTGATATAACACTTGCAAATTTGGTGAAAACGGATTACATTGCTCTATTACTGATTCACCCCCCCTCTCAGTAATCCAACAGTATGGTTTTCAATGGAAAAATGTGTCCAAGGGTTTACTTCACAGCTCCAAATATTCATAATGATGCAAATTTGACCATCACCACAATTCATCATGTGCTCACTCATTGGTCTGGAAATATTCCTCAAGTTCTCTATCTACAGAGGGACAACACTAATCATGAAAATAAAAGTCAAATTGTGTTTGGATATCTAAGCATTCTTGTTGAAATGTGAATCTTTCAAAAGGTGAAAGTTGGTTTCCTTCTTGTTGGACACACTCATGATCATATTGATCAAATGTCCAGTCATTTTTTAGTAACATTGAAGAGGAAAAATGTTGGAAGCCTACCATCATTGATTGAATGTATTAATAAAATATACATTCTAGAGCTTATTTTTCATATATTAGACAAAATTGTTGACATGCAAAGATTTATTCAGGGATCACATCGTGAAGAAAAATAGATTGGGTAGATTAATTACATTATCTTCCAACATCATTTTTTTTTCAAAATAATTGATGGGAAAACACTTATATGGGAAAAGCAATATTCAACTACTACAGAATGGGAGCCTTCATTAGTTTTAGCATTTTTGAATTTCATTCCAGATCGTCCAATATTTGCATCAAAGTTATTATTTTTACAATCACTTGCTGAAATCCATAATGCTCGGAGGCGTAATAGAGATGTAGATTATTCTGAATGCCTGGAAGAAATAAAAAATCCCATTAAGGATACATATGAGTACTTTGATTTTGTTGATTCTGTTTGGTGGGAGTCTTTTTTCAATAGTCAAAGTGACAAAATTTCAAGATCAACAAATGAAGATACATTGTTGAAGACTCCATTTCATTGGCCACAAAATATGCCAAATGAATCTGAAGAAACAAACATTGTTTAATTTCAACAAAAATATCAAGGTGTTATTGAGTTTACACAATAAGAGGAAAGATAAATGTATATTGGTTCGCGAAGGTCACTTGCACAATGTGAATCCATGGAAGACCTTTATAGGGGTTCAGTACAAGATATTAAGGAGGATAGCATGATTTCAGTCTTAGCGACTGAAGATCCACATGCTTATCCATTCTAGATTGCAAAGTTTATAAAGATTGAGAAAGAAAATTATGATGTTATTGAAATTGAAGTGCATTGGTATGCAACAAGTACACACTCATTCAATGGTGTGAACAAGTTAGAGATGGTGGTTGATAAACATGTCAATAGAAAGATAAAAAGAAAGGAACAAAATACAACTCGTCGTCGCACTGACCTCTTAAAATTAGATGATGTTGACATACTTGTTTATGACTTCAATTTGACAAAGAGAGGAACTCTTCGCTCCAAGACAACATATATTATCAAGAGGTTGTTGCCACAATAAATACATGCAATATGGGAGTCTGTTGAACCTAGTCGTAGATCTAAAAGGAATTTGAAATATGAAATATTGGGCATGCATGTAGACTCAGATGGTGCATTCATTGACAATAGAGAAGACTATGGATCATATACATCTTCATCCAATCATTCATCTGAAGACAATGTAGACTTTGATGGTATTTCAGAAACCATGAGTCAATCTGAATAAGTGTATGAAACATTTTATGTATTTTTGATCCATATGATGTTTGTATGGTAACTAGAAATGAGCATTGAACTTACATATGATCTTACATGAAGTTATGAATCTTTTTTATGTTTTATGAATTATATGTTTTGATTATGGATAATATAATAAAATTTCTTAGCTCATATTTTTTGAATATGGAAAATATAACAATACTTTTAAGAAATAATTTATGTTTCATTCAATGTAACTTGTATTTACTTTTTTTTATTAAAAGTAAAAAAATTATTAAAGAGTGACGTTGAATTTTTGAAGTATATTGTGATATTTTCATGACATTATGTATTACCTTGTGCTTTGAGTGATAGTAAGATTTTAAAAGTAAGCATTTAAGGGTTGATTTTATGATTTTGTTTACAATAATGATGAGTTATTTTACCACTTTATAAAAATGTGTCATTTTCACACCCCAATTTTAGAATGGGTGCTATCGCTAGTAGTACTTTTCAATTTGATGGTTAATTTTGAGGTTTTGGTTTTAATGGTACTAATTGCTAAAAATACGATTTGAAATTATCTAAAATTTTAACATTTTGAAAAAAATAAAATCAAAAACATATTTTTTTAGGTACTGATTTTAAGGTTTTTCTGAGCTACTATCCGAGTTTTGAATGCCATGTTTGAAAAATGTTGTAATTTTGACCCCGTTTTAAAAAAATGGTGCTACCAGTAGCACCACTTTTTTTATTTGGGGGTTGATTTTGATGGTTTTTAATGCAAAAATATGGGGTTTTTGGGCTAGAGTTCTCATTTTGAGGTCACAGTTCTCATTAAATCGATAACTTTGTTTATCCCTCTATGTGATGTCAAGCCTCTAAAGGTGACGCTTTGCCTCTCCTAGGAAAGAAATTTGGCATGTGAGGGCTAGGTCATGTCACCCATGATGTATTCTGCCTCCAATGACAAGTCATCATGATCTGGCATGTGGGCCCTTGGCATCCAACCCGTGGGATTCGATCCCCATGGAAGCCCAAAATAGGCTTGTTCTTCCAAAACTGTCCACCAACTAAGTCCTGCAAAGACAAATAACCACGCCCTCCAAGGATCTCAATTCAAAATATCATGGTGAGTAAATCAAATCAATAAATGAGCCACCTAAGCATGTGCATAAAACATTACCTGGTCAAACAAGTAAGTGCTCAAAGACATTATGCAACTTGCCAAGTTTGGATATGGGAGGGTTGATGAGGTGTCATATTGGGTAGATCTTTCCCTAGGTCAAGGAGTGTTTCCAAAGTGATCCCTCTCTAAGCCATGTGAAGTGGATGAAGTGGTTATGGATCAAGACTCACTGGGTATGGGGTTCATGGCATACAAGGGGTTGTGGTGTCTCATTCATGGGTGCCTTTGTAGAGGGTGTGTGGCACCTTCATTTGCAATGCATTTTTCCAAGCCCGTCCTCTTGTCATTCTTTGTTTCTTTCATGTTTTAAGGAATGGTTTGAAGGCCACTGTCCCGGTGTGGTGTCCATATAATGATAGTGTTACTCACAAATACCTCACGAAAATGAGAAGGTTGGCTCATGATGAGACCCCCTTTCTCTTAGTTGTGTAACTGAGAGCCACTACCTTGTCTTGGTGACCAGATGATGGTAATTTCATACTGATAGATACCCATGATCATGATATACCGACTCAGGATGAGACCTCCTATCCTCCAACTAACCCCTTAAGAATTCATTATCATTTATTCTTGTAGGTCCCCCTTTTCTTACAGAGAAGCATTTCATTTCTTTCTGGAGGGATCCCTGGGTGAAGCATATAGAAGTTCTATATATAATATTTTATACTTTTATCCAACATCAATCCATATGGACCTTCATCCCCTTCTTCCCATGGAATGAGGGACAACCCCTTCTTGGGTCAATACACCCTAAAATCCGAAGAGATGAGGAAATGGGGGGTTTTAGGTGATGGAAAGTGGTAAGTATGGATGTGAATGGTACAATGGCTCTTCAAGGGAGTTCCTAGTATCAAACCCATTCCCGTGGAAGAGAACTTACTAGGGCATAATGTCAATCACCAAGGTGAAACAGGGAAAAAGGAATAATGTACAAGCATATGTCATGAAATATAAAGCAGTCTAAGATACAACATACTCAAAATGCCTCAAATATTAAAATGACACACTGTAATTCCTGACTTGTACCTCATGGATCAAGGCCCAGTTCCTTTCGGAAACTAGCTAGTGTGGTGGATGCCATTTGAAAATCCTGACCTTTTTGGTGGTGAGAAGGACCTGCATATGTGCATGTAGACATCAATGGTCATGTAGTCTCTTAGCACTCCATAACTACAACCTGAGGGCCTCGAGACATGATATCCTTAGTTATCCCACAAAATGGGGATAACATATGGCTCCTACTTGGGGACATGTGCTCGTCGTAGAGTGCATGAGAACCACAACATATCCTGGTATACCTATGCCTACATTGAAACAAAAACCATCAAATATAGGGTGGTTCTATCACCCCTCATCCATATACATAAAAATCCAAAAATAAAAACTAATCTAGAAAATAAAATTTTAGCATTTTTTTTAAACTTGTAAACTAAGCTTGAAATCAATATGCAAGTAGAGAAAAATGAAATGCATCTAAACTAATATGAGCAATCAAGATGAAAATTCAAGGAAAGCAAGATGAACTACCTACTTACCTGGGGCATGGACCTTGAATAAATCAAGTACTAACTTGGAAATAGTTTTTGAGGAGAGATCCATTTATCGGTAGTGGCATCCTCCTCCCTTTTGTCATGGATAAGTAAAAAGGGTTTGGCCTAGATACTTCCTCTATATTGTAGGGACCTAACCAAAGACTATCGAAATTTTGATTCATTCTTGGTTTTCCTCTTCTTTTGTCCCACATTAAGACTTGGTCCCCTTCCTTGAAATCTCTTTTCCTTGCCTTTCGATTAAAGGTTCCTTTCACCCTTTATTGATTCTTTTATATTTGATCAAAATCCATTATTCGAGTTTCATCCAATTCCATCAACTAATCAATTCTCTCGTGCAATGGCTCTTTATCTGTACCGAATTGTTGGGATATTTATAATACTGGAATCTGGAGATTTATAGGCAAGCAAGCTTCTAACCCATACACCAAATCAAAAGGGGTCTTTCTGGTGGAGGTCTTGGTAGTTGTGTGGTCTTACCACAAGGCATAATTAATTTTGTTGTCCCAAATMTTCTTGTTTTCCCCAAMAATATTCTTCACAATGATCATAATATTTTTGTTGTTGGATTATGCCAACCCATTTCCTTGAGGGTAATAATTTGAGGTGTGATAAAACAATCCCAACAATCCCATACTTGAAGAAAAACTCATTGAGCACCATTGAGCTAAAGGATTTTGCATTATCGGTGGTTATCTTAGCAGGGACACCAAACCTAGTAATAATATTTTCCTCAAGGAAATTCATCACAACTTCTTCTGTTTCTTTCTTTGTTGGGATAGCTTGCACCCATCTAGTGAAGTAATCATTGGCAGTCAAAATCCATCAATACCAATTACTAGAGTTTTCCTTGAATTCACCAATGAAATTAAATCCCCATTGTTGAAAGGGTGGTTCTACAATGATTGGATTAAGGGGAAGGGAAGGAAGGCATTGCTTGTTGGTTAAAAAATGGCATTGTTTACAAGATCTAACATATCAATGTGTGTCAGAGAAAATAGTAGGTCAATAGTATCCTTCCATCAAAATATTATGGGAAGTGATGCATGCTGCAAAATGGCCACCACAATTCCCTGAATGAAGGTTGATCATTAACTTGTTAGATTTTTCTTTATCACCACATCTGAGGATTACCCCATCTAGGTTCCTCCACCAGAGACTGTTATCTGTTAGGAAATACTTCATAGCTTTGAGTCTCAGGGCTCTTCTTTTATGTTTCACCAAATGATCAGGGAAAGTGAGGTTTTTCAAGTAATAAATGATATATGAATACCATTTATTGTTCTTGATCTCACTTATGATAATCTTTACTTGTTCCTTCTCTCCTACCTCAGTGGCCTCTTGATTTCTTTATTTCATCATCTTTGTTAGTCCTTTCCCTTTAATGATCTTGGTTGGTTTAATCTCCAAATCATATTCCTGTATTTGTGAAACCCACTTTCCTCTTGATCCAAGGAAATATTGTTGTGATAAAACGTCTTTTACAACATGGTAGGGGATGAAGGCTTTGATCTTGTTGTATCCTACATAAGTTCGAAAGTGTTTGAGAGACTTGAACAAAGAGTAATATTATTTTTCCGTAATGGTGTAATTCAATTATGAGTCTATAATATTTTTTTCTCATGAAAGCAATCAGTTTTTCATCACCTTGATCATTCTTCTATAACAAAATCCCTGCAATGGTGTCCTTTGAAGCGAAATAAAATATGATTAAGTCTTTGGAAAAATTTAGGCTAACCAGGACTGGTGCAATAGTTATTTCCTCCTTGATACACTGGAAGGAAAACTTACTTTCATTTTCCCATTTGAAACATGTTTCCTTCTTTAGCAATTTGTTAAGGGATTTAACAATCTTGGCAAATTTTGGAATGAATCTCCTTATGAAGTTAATATGACCAAAGAAATATCGTAGGGATTTATTTTCCTTAGGGAGAGGGATCTTCTCGATGGCTTCAACCTTGGAAATTTCTATTGTGAATCAATCTTTAGAAATGATATGTCCTACTAACTTACCCTTGTCAATGAAAAAAAAATATTTATTAGGGTCGAGAGAAATGACATACTCCCTACATCTCTGGAAAATAGTTCTTAAGTGTTGGATATGTTGTTCCCTCTTTTTGGAGATGGTAGTTAGACCATCATGGTATATCTCTATAAGTTTCTCAATCAGATCCTTGAAAGAATAGTCCATGGCACATTGAAAAGTGGCCCCCGCGTTGGTCAGTCCAAAAGGACTTATTAAATACTTGTAAGTTCCCCCAGGGGTGGTGAAAGAATTTTTCAGTTGATCATATTCCTTGACCAATACTTGATTATATCCTGAGAATCCATCAAGCATGGACATCATTTTTGCATTGGTAACCCTTTGCAAAAGATACTCCATGTTTGGTAGAGGATAATTGTCCTTAGGCGAAGCCTGTTTTAAATTTATGAAGTCTACACATATCCTGATTTCTCTAGTATTCTTCCCTACAATGATTGGATTATAAACCCACGATGACTATCTGATAGTCTCAATTATTCCTACCTCAACCATCTTTTGTAACACCTTTTTCACCTATGGGGCAACCTTTGGGTTCATCTTCCTTAGTTTCTGTCTGAATGGATTTGTGCCATCAATGAGGGGGATAATGTGTTGTATGATGTCTTCATGGTAACCCTTCATATTTTCGTAATACCAAGTGAAGAAATATTTAAACTCTCTTATAAGGGAAATCAACTTTTCCCTTTCATCAGTTATTGTTCCTTTACCAAACTTGATCATCGTTGGGGATTCCTTGGTTCCGATGTTGAATTCAATGATCTCATCATTGATTTTACTTGAGGTCTTCCCTTTATACATGTCATTCTGATCAAAAAGGTATTCTAGGGGGAAAATTCCTTTGGGTAGGGGACTGTCAGTTATATCGATGATCTCAATATTGACCTTTTCAACCAATAGATTTATTTGGGCCTCTGAGAATTCACCCTCATTTTGGACAAAGCTTAGAAGTTGACTTTCATTATCAAATACTTGCCAATGTTTTAAGTTGTCGGGTAAAAAGGGTCTGTAATTTAATTCCACCTTGTAGAGATCGATTTCCTTGAAAAGTTGCAAGGTGGAAGCAAGGAAAACAAGGTTTTCTGCCAAATTATTCTCTTCCATAGGGATAGCTTCAATGGAGAAGTTGTCAAACTTTTTTATGGCGTCCCACACGACATCCTTGTATTGTTTCAACCTTGGGTTTTTAGCCACAAATTTCTTGTTAACTTTTGAAATGATTAGGTCAGAGTCCCCTCTTACATGAAGGGTCTTCATGTTCATATAAATGTCAATATTAATGCCTATGATAAGGGATTCATACTCAATGATGTTTTTTGTGAAGTTGAACTCAATCCTTTATGAGAAAAGGGTAGTCCCATTTTCTGGTTATCTTTAGACTATCCCTACACCTGAACGTGTGCTTGAGTGCACACTATCGAAATATAAGCCCCAAGATCCTTCTTTCTTTTCCTCATCAAGGAAAAGTGATTTTTCCAAAATGAAGGTGTTGTTAATTCTTTTTTACAGAACCTGATGGGTTATATTGACATGATCCACAACACCTTCACTTTTGGTCTTTCTTGAGGAAAAAAATTTCTCCTCAACTTTGACGATATCAACTTTTCATTCTTTGTGAGGTTCTGTCAAGGCTTGTTGAATGTGTTGCAAAAACTCCTCTTCAAACTGTTTTTCTACTTGTCTCCTTTCAAACTCCAAAATATCAATTGTTGGGAAAGGTGTACTTCTTGGTGTTACCTCCTTTTATTTTCCCAATAGATTCATCACACTATGAGTTTCCCTTTTGGATGCCTTTTCTTGTTCCTCTTGTAAGTATGTTCTAACATCGAGGGGAGTTTTTGGTGGGGAAAAATCATCAATCTGATTAATCTAAAAAGTATATTTAATACATTATTCCTCTTCTATGAGAGAGGAGGTTATGTTGTTAGGAAATGAGAGACACTTCCACACTAAAACTAACATAAGAGAAGAAGAATTCAATCAAGAACATAAATGAAAAATCAATCACATAGTACACAAATATTCTACCCTGGAAACCCAAACCAGGAAAACCAACATTCCTTTGAGCGTTCTACTCTCTTTTTTCCTTATTCAATCTGAATAAAAGGTTACATGTCTAACCTTGTTCCACACCTAAGACACAATCTAAATCATACCATCTTTCCTATGCAAGAAAAACCTTGTAGCCAATCCAGATTACATCTACATGACCAACAAAATACAATTTATTCATGCATTAACATATTTTTCATTAGCCTTTACATCCTTACAACACACCTCTTTATAGTATTTACAATAGAAAAACCTTAAAGACTTGGCACCCAAAACTGGTTACTGGTCCATGTAGATCATTGGCTACAAATCCTGTAAATCTCAGGATTCTGTTACAGTCGACTCCAAGTCATATTACCAGTCGACTACCAGTAGGCCTTCATTCGGTCTTCAGTTGGTTGCCACACGTCCACCTGTCGAACTATTGTTAGTTGGCCTCTTCGACTCAATGTTGATGCCCTTACCATGTTGAAATGTGTCGACCTTGGACTTCAACTTTACGCCGTCGACTCACCTCGACCTTTGATTTTTTTTCGATCCACCTCGACTTCGACCTTTAGTCGATTCACCTCGACTATATTTTCACTGCAAAGAATATAACAACCCAACATTATCCCACTTGTTTTCTTCTTTGCTAAAACATGAGATTCTTGAAATTTCATTCATAGACCCGGGGAAACAATTCCCATTTCCTCTCTACACCAAGAGAACTTCACAAAACTCGGAGACTTGGTCAACGATTATATTATGTTTTACAACTGTCTACTTTCTACAATAGAACCTTGTTAGTTTCCACCATGTCTCTTATGAAATGGTATTGTACATCGATGTGCTTAGTATTCGAATGATAATCAAATTTATTTTCCAAAAATAATGCACTTTGACTGTCACAACTTACCTTCATATCTCTCTGCTCAAACCCGATTCTTGAACACAACCGTTGCATCCATAATGCTTCTTTTCTTCCATGAGTGTCCACCATGTATTCAACTTCTGTTGTTGACAAGGATCCGACCTCCTACCATTTACTCATCCAACTTATTTCTCCCTCGAACAACTTGAAGACATATCCATTGTTCGACCTCCATTGATCTAGATCTCCATCCTAGTCGGTGTCGACAAATCCATGTACATTTAATTTACCACTGTCACCTACAGGTATTCCTTGGTAGCATATAGTATATTCCTTCATTCGACACAAATACATGAATACTCTCTTGACAATAGTCAAGTGATCCTTTCCAGGTGTTGACATGTACCTTCTCAACACTCCCACTGCATGGGAAATGTATGGTCAATTTTAGACCATCACATACATTAGACTACCAAAAGAACTTGCATAGGGAACACATGCCATGTCCTATATTTCTTCCTATGTATTTTGACACTATTCAACAGTAAGCCTTTCTCCCACAGGAATTGACACCTTCATTGGTTTGCAATCTTGCATGTTGAACCGTTTCATAATTGTTTCAATATACTTCATTTGATTCAACTAGATCTTTCTAGTGACTCGATCTCTCTTAATATCCATTCCCAGAATGAAGTTCCTTGCATCGATATCCTTCATGTTGAAATTGGAGGATAATTTCTTCTTCACCTCCTTTATTGTGTTCATTTTGTTTCCAATCATCAACATGTCATTGGCATACAAAGCTACATATATGAAATTCTCACCTTCTTCCTTAGAATATATGCACTGATCAAATTTGCTTCTCACAAATCCCAAACTAAGGATGTATGTGTCAAAATTATGGTACCACATCCTTGGCTATTTCTTTAGATTGTAGAGGTATATTTTCAATTTTCACACCAACTCTTGCTTGCCCTTTACTACAAATCCTTCGGGTTGTTTCACATATATTTCTTCTTCTAGGTCCATATGTAGGAATGTTCCTTCACATCCATATGTTTTGTTTCCAAATCAAATGCTTCAACCAGAGACATTAGTACTCTAATGGAAGTTATTTTTGCAACAGAGGAAAAAATCTACCGAATTTGACTCCCTCGACTTGGGAATAACCTTTCGCTACCAGTCGAGCTTTGAACTTGTCGACTTGTCCCATGACATTCATATTCTTCTTAAATACCTATTTTCTATCGATGATATTTCTTCCACTAGGTAACTTGACTAAATCCCATGTATCATTCTTGTGAAAATATTCCATCTCTTCAACCATAGGGTCCTTCCAGAGTTTACCCTCTGTCGAGTCAACTTCCTCTTCGACCGACTTAGGCTCATCGTCAATGGAAGTTATCACAAATGCATAACAAAATTCGGGTGGAATATACCTTTTGACTGGTTTTCTTATTCTTTTTTTCCTCCTTACTACCAGATTATATTGTTCCACCTCTTCCTCATATTCATTTGACTCATATTAATCATCTTCTTCGTTCCTTAGTTCAAACTGCTTCGTCTCAGGATTATTCTCAGTTTGAACAACTTCTTTAGGCTCATACTTAATTTTCACTTCTCTAAAGACCACATCTTGACTGTACATTGTTCTCCTTGATGTAGGATCCCAAATCTTATATCCTTTCATTCCTTCTTAATATTCAATGAAAATACATTTGACTGCCTGCTTGTCTAGCTTGCTCCTCTTTTCCTTGGGAACATGCAAAAATGCATCATAGCCAAATACCTTGATATGTGAAACCAAAGTATTATTACCTGACCACACCTCATGTGGAGTCATGTCTACTAGTACTGACAAAGGAGACATATTCACTAGATATCTTGAAGTGTCATCTGCCTCAACCTATAATTCTTGTGTGAGCCCAACACCACTGAGCATTCTCCTTGACTTATCCATCAACGTTTTGTTCATTCTCTCATACACTCCATTTTGATGTGGGGTATATGGTGTGGTGTTTTTATGTGCTATGTCACACTGCTTATAGAACTGATCAAATTATTTTCCTTAGAATTCACCACCATTGTCAGTTCTCAACACCTTAATCTTCTTATCTGTCTAGTTTTCTACAAGAGCTTTAAACTCTTCAAATTTCTTGAAAACCTATAATTTCTTCCTTAGGAAATACATCCATGTTTTCCTAGAAAAATAATCTATGAAGGAGACATAATACATGAATCCACCAAGTGAAGGCATTGTAACCAGGCCAAACACATCACTATGAACCAATTCTAGAATCCCATTTTCCCTTGTCGCTCCAAATGGGAACCTCATCTGACTTTGTTTTCCATATATGCAATGTTCCTAAAATTTGACCTCTAATCCACATTCAACAAACCCTTCAAAGATACTTTTTTTGTGCATAACTCAAAGTCCATTTTCTCCAATGTGTCCCATTCTCTCGTGCCATAGCTTGGTCGGGTCAATTTTATCATGTCTTGTCAAGTCAGGTTTTACCAACTCAACTCGAGTCAGATCGAGTTGAGTCAAAGTTGAGTCGAATTCAGGAGAAATGATGTTGTTGCATCCAGTCAATTCGGCATTCCCTAATAAATTGTATAGAGTTCCAATATGAACTCCTTTCATTAATATCATCACACCTCTGACCATCTTGCACGAATCCTTCTGAACCAAAGTGTATACTCCAACATCACTAATATTACTAACAAATATCAGATTTCTTTCCAAACCCGGAATGTGCAACACACTTGGAAGGGTTAATTTCCTCCCATCCTATAGTATCATTCAAATTCTTCCTCGTCTGACAATTTTGGTTGTCAATTCATCCCCCAAGAACACATCACCTCCATCATATTGTTCAAACTCGTAGAACTATTCACTCTGTGGTGTCATATGATAGGATTCTCTTGAGTCAATAAACTAAACACCTTGATCTGACTCTGTACTGGTCGACGCTAGGTACACATCACCTCCCTGATCCAAGGTTTTCTTTCTCTCATTCGACTGCTTCTTGTCAGATTCCATATTGACTTCCATCACCCTTGACTTACAGTCCTTTTTGTAATTCCCAACTTTACCGCATTTCTAGCATCTTCTTGTCAATTTAACCAAGAGTTTTGATCTACCCTTCGACTTAGAACTGCTACCAGAGAATTTTCCTTTATCTCTTTCAACCGGCCGACCTCGCACCACTAAAGCATCTTTGGTTGATCCTTCCATGTTCTTTCTTCTCGTTTCTTCCGGCAGAGAAACAACCATGTCTTCTAGTGATATTGTGGTTGTATTAATCCATATAGCCACAACTAAGCTATCCTAGGAGTCTGGAAAAGAACATAATAGGATTATACACTTCTCCTCCTCAGTGATTTTAATATCCACAGATGATAACTGGATTAAAATGGTATTAAACACATTTAAATGCTCAATCACCGAAATTCCATCACTTATTCTCAGAATATACAGTTTATTTCTGAGAAATAACTTATTTACCAGAGATTTCGACTGGTACAAGCTTCACAACTTGTCCCACATTTTCTTGTCCAAATCTTCACCTAAGACATTCAACAGTACCGAATATGCAAGACAAAGCTAAACCATACTTCTTTCTCTTATTTTGAGTTTCTCCCATTATTCTGTCAACATTCCTTTATTATCGATCTACAAGAAGATCTTCCATTTTAATCTTCCAAAGCTCAAAATTATAGCCATTGATTTTTTCTATCTCTATTCTTGAACTGCTCGACATTATTTACCATGATCTTTAACACAATTTATGACTTACAAATCTTACTATACCTAAGGTTTAGTTCTCAGATTCAATATTGGTAAATCAATATATGATACACATTTCAAATCTGAACCTCACTCTAATACCACTTGTCAGGAAATGAGAGACAATTTCACACTAAACCTAGCAGAAGAGAAGAACAATTTAATCAAGAACATAAATGACAAAGCAATCACACAGTACACAAATATTTTACCCTGAAAACCCAAACCAGGAAAACCAACATTCCTTTGAGCATTCTACTCTCTTGTTGTCTTATTCAATCTGAATAAAAGGTTACATGTCTAACCTTGGTCCACACCTAAGACACAATTGACATCATACCCTCTTTCCCATGCAAGAACAACCCTGCAGGCAATCCAACTTACATCTACATGACCAACAACCTACGATTTATTCATGAATTATCCTTTATTCCATTACAACATGCCTCTTTATGGGATTTACAATGGGAAAAAACCTAAATAATTGGCACCCAAAAATGGTTACATATACATGTAGATAATTGGATACAAATCCCGCAAATCTCAGGATTTTGTTACAGTCGACTCCAAGTCATATTACCATTCGACTACCAGTCAACCTTCATTCGATATTCAGTCAGTTGTCACACGTCTGCCTGTCGACCTCTTGTTGGTTGGCCTCTTTGACTTTCTATCAATTCCCTTACCATGTCGAACTTCCTCGACCTTCGACTTTGACTTTTCTCGGTTAAATCACCTTGACATTTGACTTGTTGTTGATCCACCTCGACTTTGACCATCAGTCAATTCACTTCGACTAGATTTTCACTACAAAGAATATAACAACCTAATATATGTTTTATTTTATCTCACATTCTCTTTCTTGAGATTCAAAAAAAGTTGCAGGGCGTCTCCTAATTAATACCCCTTATGGGTATTTCATGGTTGATATGTAAGACATGAGTATAATATCCTAGGAAGGTTTAACTCCTTACAAGGGTGTTAAACCTATCATTGAAATCCCTTATAATTTCCCCTGCATTTATCATGTAGTTTTAGAGTTGATGATAAAGGGATTGGTAATATTTGTTCTTTTCAAATATTTTGGTAAAAAATTCTTGAAAGAGGTCCCAATTTGTGATTATTCCTGGGAGAATACTGTGAAACAATTCCCTGGTCTTCCCAAAAAAAGTGTAAGTGAAGAGTCTCATTAGGATATCTTCATGTTGGTCATAAGGTTCCATAGCACAGAGGAAGGAATCTAAGTTATCTTCAATTGTAGTTAGATATTCTCTTGAAAAGGTGTGGAGCCACTCCTTGAAGTCCTTTAGGATTTTTTCAAGAGATCCAGGGATCTTTGTCATGTCGAAAGGTTTGTATGCATCTTTGGCCCACGGATCCATGTAGCAATCGATGAGATAGGTATGGATGAGAGTGGAGGAAGTAGGTGAGGATGGAGGGATAAGAGAAGAAGAGGGACAATCATGAGAAGTGGGGGACAATGGAAGAATATAATTTTTGGTTGAAGGCTTACGATGTTCGGGAGTGTTGTTGGGGGTCAGATTACACTTCTTTCATCCCATGGTGGATTCGCCAGACATTATTTAGGAAAAGATTATCGAAAGTTAAAAATGTGAGAAGGAAACATCCCTTGGGTGAACTTTCCAGGTAATATAAGGAAGAATCTTTTGGGATATCTTTCCAAAATGTTGTTAGGGTTCAAAAGAGGATTCAAAATCCTCCCTAACAACGGTGCCAAAATTTTATCGCACAAGTTGTAGGTTGGGAAAATCCTGACCCAACCACCAATTGGAGATAACTTAGAAATAACCTACCTAATGTCACCTTAGGAATGTGTTCCCGTCACTTTAGAGATGATGTAGTCACCTCAAGGGGGGAATCTTGGTGACCCTAGAGGAGATTGAGATGGAAAATGAGTTGTATGGATGGGTACCCCTAAAGGTAAAACATAAATGGTATAGGGAACTTGGAAAAGATTCTTGGGGAAGGTTTGAGGTTGCCAATGCTTTGAGTGATCTGCTGAGAGAAGAATACTTGCCCGAGACACAATGAAAACCAAGTATACAATGCAATATATTAGGTGGAAAATAAAGTTAATCTTATTGTCCCTAATTGCAGAAATAATTAGTGATATATATTAGCATATAAAATATAATAGGATTTGCAAAATAAGTGCTAAAATTCCAATTGAATAAGCACTAGACAAACTAGTAAATACTAATTTAACTCAACAATGATAGACAAAGACTTTAGCACAAAAGCAAGGTTGTCACAAAAATATTACTGCAATGATATTTATCAGCCTTATGGTTGTATGTTACACATTATTTTGGTCACCCCAGTGCTCAACTGATGACATGTGCATAACTCACTCACATGTTCCCTGAAAACATTAAACGAGACTTTCTCCATGAGAAAAGTGGTTTTCCTTTTCTTCCTTAAAAACTATGACAAGGGAGATAGTTGCACCCTGCTCTATACTTGGGGTGCGACGATGTATGATTGTTGCATGATGCACCAAAGCTATATTGTGACATCGTCGCGGGCTGCCTGTGCATAGGGTGCGACGATGCTTAAACACGGGAAAAGTCAAAATTCACGAATGTTCTATAAGGGAACCTTCTAGAAGATGAGGTGGCCTCTAAATTGTTTGGATATTACTCACTTCTATGATTTAGTGGGATCATCCTAATATCCTCATCCATCCCTCTTTCACCCTATATAAATAAGGATCTCTTATGGAAAAGGCTAAGGTTGGAAAATGCTTGCATATGCATGAAGAGTTCTGCTACAAATTATACTTGAGATAGCTTTGCTTTATCTCTCTAAGTCATATTGTGGATCTTCTTCATCAAAGGCATTGGAGAAAAGGTGTGTGTGTTGGAGTAAAGAGCCATTGAAAGGGAACTTGCAACATCAAGGCATGGGTTGTATTCTCCACTTTCCATTTAATATAATGCAACAATACATTTCTTCCCTATAAAGGTGTCTTGACTTTTATTGCATAACTCCTTGATCTTATACATAGAATTCATTGGAATATATATATCTTTGTTCTCTCTCTCTTTGTTGGTTTTTTCTTCTTAAACAGGTTCACTATCCCACAAATCCAAAGATCGAGTGACAAGGATGAAACTAGCGAGGATCAAGCATCATTTAAAAGGTATGTCACTTGTACCTCTCTAAACTAGCTCATATGACAATGAAGTCTAAGGTGAATTTTGTATTATGTCTTGTTTTGTTCTAGCTTCTTGTGGAAGTTAGAAAGATTAGTTTGTGTCCACACTTACCAATTTTTCTGATATTAAAATTGGTGACAATGCTTGTAAGAACTTACCCCCAAGAACATCAACCTCATGTTGATCATTTGTCTTCTTCACTTGCAAGGTCTTCTTCCATTTCACCTTCTTCGCCGAGTGAAAGATTTGAAGCTATTAACCCAGTGGATAAGAATAAGAAGAAAAGGAATATTAAGAAGAAGAAAAATAACCAAGGGTCTAAACCTCCTACCATTGTTGGACACGTTGGAAAACCACCAGTTACTAATAATCGTGCTGGGAGTGTTGATGATGCCAAGATCACCCAAACAACCCATAATCCCAAGTAGCCTTGCTGGATTTGTAAGGGTATCCATATTCTTAAGGATTTCTTTGGTCTATCCAAGGTTATAGAATCATGGTATACACATCTTCACTAGCCCATGTCGTCAGCCTCTGACCAACATGCGGATGACATCCCGTCAACCAGTCAGGGCACCATTGGGAAGAAGAAAAATAGGGTCAAGTTCTCATGTATATTATGTAGAGGGAGTCATAAAACTTACCTTTTCCCTCATATGGACCAATCCTTGAAATTATTGGAAGACATGACTGCTTCCCTGCCTCAACTTCCAACTGCTTATCTCAAGCTTACTCTCGACCCACCTTTAGTTGATGGAATGATCTGTAACAACCCCAATTAAATAGTTACATAGGGTTTATTAAGTATAGTTAATTAAATAATTAACTGTTTTAATGTGTATTAGTTAAGTAATGATTAACTATTAATAATATT
>SNQJ01S0122488.1:7927-33576 GCA_010110895.2 Picea sitchensis | reverse complement strand
TGTGGGTCAAGTCGCATATCAGTTAGCTCTGCCCAGTCAGTCGAAGCTACATCCTGTTTTTCATGTTTCATGCTTGAAGAAGGTGATTGGAACCAGGTGCCAAATTCAAACCAACCTTCTTGAGTTAGCTAAAGAAGGATCCATTTGGCTATAGCCAGAAGAAGTTTTGGACCAGCGTGAGCATCACTTGCATCAGAAAACCATCAAGGAAGTTCTAGTACAGTGGAAAGATATGACTCCAACAGATGCCACTTGGGAACCAACTACCATTCTGCAGCAGTTTCCACATCTCAAGCCTTGAGGACAAGGTTGTTTTTAAGGGGGAAAACATGTTAAGGTCCTAACCCACACATAGGTAGATCAATGTATTCAGATGTAATAAAGGTCAATATTAATAAGGCCTTTCAATAAAATTAAATAAGGCGGATGTAAGAAGACCTAATAGAAGTTTCCGCTTCTAGAAGGATCTTCCTCTAGATGCTTCTCTTAATAGACATATTTAGTATAAATAAGGATCGAGGGTATGAGAACCCTAGCTTGGAGATTATTGTAATAGAGTGCTACTCGATTGGAGGTTTCCCCCTCGAAGAGGCCTGTGAACATTGCTTTCTGGATCAAAGTGCTATTTCTATTTCTATTCGTATATCATTTCTGTGTATTGTGAAGATTATGCTGGATATTTTACTGTTATTCTGCCATTACTAGCATTTTATTTATGTTCTGCATATTTTATGTATCTGGTATCTTGCACTATTTCACTATTAAATTTACCTAAAGTGGTAGAAATATTAACTTTTGGTTCAATGGGACGATCAATGGGATGACCTGATGATCCTACCCCTACACAAGTGGTAGTAGAGGCATGCAGAGGGTCAAAATGAGGTCGGATAAAATTAAAATTTTCATAAAGGTCTCGTCTTGATGGAGTTATCTATATCGAACGAACATGAGTTTGATGTGGATCTACCATTTCAATAGAACAGACAAGGGTAGTGTAATGTTCATTAAAATTCGGTTATATTTGTTCCATATCTAACTGATTATATGGCCTTGACGGTAAGTGAGGGTAATATTCTACTATAACGTTACCTGAGGAATCCAATTGGACAAGGAGTGGATCTAGAGGAACTTACAAAGTGGGGTTGATAGGAAGGGTGCCTTCCTCAACCGTAACTAAGGCTCTCTTGGGATTTTCTAGCAAAGGAGTAGCAACAGTCCTAGCATCTGAATGGTTGTCAACCTCTTCATGGTAAGTGTCTTCAGTTGAGTTAGGAGGTAAGGGTTCATAGCATTATGGAGGAAACCCTTGCATCCTACGTGATCTACGAAGACCTTTATCGGCCACAATACCAATTTTTTAAGACAACTCAAAGTAAACAAACATCACTCACTAAAAAATATAGAAGACCAATAAGCAAAAATCTCCTTCTCTGAATGAATGTACTAGTTGGTGATGAAATCCAACATCGCGTGATCAAGGTGAGAAGGGGCTAAGAGATGATCAGGTGGATCAATTACGTTGGCGACCTTCTTAACATAATTACACCTTGGTGCAAGCTTCCTCACGATTTTACCCATGGGTTATGTTAGCATCATTATTTTTAGGGTAAGGTTGAAATTAATTTGTTTAGAATTTTCAAAGTCATGCCTTGGTATTGAAAATACCAAGGCATTACTAATTGAGTAACAGTGTGTGGTTTGTCTCATGAGATGGCTCAAAATCCTTGGGTCATTTTAAAATAAAAGGTAATATGCATGTCAATAGAGAGCTAAGTCATAGTTTGAGTCAAAGAATGTTGTGTCTATCTCATAATACACCATCAAGGGGTATAAGAGTGTTGAAATTACTAAGGCAACTNGGGGGGGGGTGAATCAGTTGTTACTATGCTTAAACAATATTAAGTCTATTAAGCCATTTTTAATCTTTCATCAAGTGACCATCAATATTATACATAATATGAACATAAATAATGAGCATCAATCACACATAAGATATACACAGAGACATATTTTCATGAGGAAACCCATAAAGGGAGAAAACCTCTTCTTCTTTGAAATGATAGGCAGTATTTTAAGTTTTGTACATCATCTATGTTTGAGCACCAATTCAAAGTGAGGCTACTACCTCTGTTTTACAAGATCCAACTTGTTGAGAGCACCAAATCTCTGGTTTCTCTATCACCGACTAGAAGGAAGCACCAACTCCCTGAGTGTTCCAACACTGACTGTGTAGTGTACCTTTTCACTACCGAGGTTTTCTGACCTCTTCGTTATCATTCTATACATGAATGTTTACATAATTCATACAGAATTATAACTACATGTATTTAAACACAATTAAACACCCTTAATTCTCAGAGTAAAATATATAAGTTACTGTTACAATTAAACAAGCCATAGCATTCAACAGTAATTCATTTACACAACGGAAAACATGATAATATATACAGCACAGTCATGCCATCATGATTAAAGCATAATTTAAATACTTATCTTTTAACAGTTGTATAAGTCACCAACCAAGTGCGATAAGTATTTAAATTATTCTTTAATCATGATGGCATGACTGTGCTGTATATATTATCATGTTTTCTGCTGTGTAAATGAATTACTGTTGAATACTATGGCTTGTTTAATTGTAACAGTAACTTATATATTTTACTCTGAGAATTAAGGGTGTTTAATTGTGTTTAAATGCATGTAGTTATAATTCTGTATGAATTATGTAAACATTCATGTATAGAATGATAACGGAGAGGTCAGAAAACCTCGGTAGTGAAAAGGTACACTACAGATTGGATGGAAGCGCCTACTTCCACTTATACAAGAACCAACTTGTTTGAGAGAACCAACTCTCTGGTTTCTCTAGCACCCACTAGAAGGAAGCACCAACTCCTTAAGTGTTCCAACACTGACTGTATGGAAGCACCTACTTCCACTTATACAAGCACCAACTTGCATATAGACAACTCTGTGTTTTCCCAAGCACCACCCTACCACCCTATTTTCTAGCCACAACTAGATGGAAGCTACAACTCCCAATATTCAAGAACCAACTCGAATATCAGAGGACGAAAATCCTCCCTAGCACCAACCTACCTTCCTGATTATAGATAAATGATTGAATAACCAACAACACATATAAATCGATTCTTACCACTTTTTCTCTGTTCTATAAATCTGGTCTGCTTCTAACTGTTTTGAAATTCTTCTCTTCCTCTATATGTTCTACAATTCTTCTCTGCTTCAAGTTGTTCTGCAATTCTAGTCTTTCTTCTGTCTATTCCTCATCTGTTACTCATCTCTAAGTTTTATATCACACTGTGCATATTGTCGGTCTCACACTGCGCATTCTGTAATTTTCCCTTTCTTATAGTTCAACTCATTTTTCATTCAGAACAACCAACCTCACATAGTCACTGCGTGTTTCTTTTTATATTCTACAACCCCTTCAGTTACCCCTCAAGTCCCTAGAACAACTCTTCAGAAACTGAAATGCCAACCATCCAAGAACCATGATTCAGTTCTTCTAACTGAATTGTAACTGAACAATTAATCATGAAGAGCAACAATAGCCCTTCGATCAGATTTCCAAGTATCCAACATCGTTGGATTACACGCACAGGGTCTCGCATTGATTTCACCATTATGCATTTCGGCATTCCTGTGGTGAAGAGTCTCGACTCTTCATGTTACGATCACTGCAAAGGATCTTAGCTTGGTGCTAGCTCCTCCCTCTCACATGACCACTGACAGTGACCACAACCTACACCAAAAGGTGTTTTTCACATTTCGGCATTTCTATGAAGAAGTGTCTCGAAACTCCAAGTCACAATCCCCGAAATGGAGCCAGATCAATGGTCCACAAAATTTTATAATCTGATCCCTTTTTTTCTTAATCGAATAACTAACGGGATTTGTTGATGTGTCTGTTTCGGGATTTCGAGGTTCGCTACTTCAAAGGTTAAAGTTCCTTTGATCTTTGATTTCCCGGTCTGCGAAACTCCGAAATGGAGTCTTTGACATGCTCTGATCTTTCTCATTTCGTGATTTCATCATTCTTGTTGTGAGTTTCCTTGACACCTCCAACTCCCGGTATCTAAAAATATGAAATGGATATTAAGTCATGGTTTCACATTTCACAATTTTCTGCCGTGAGTTGCTTCCTTGACTCCTGGAGTTTACGCTTCTGATCTTGCCATGTGATCATTGTTGCATTATTGGTTTTTCCACTTTCTCTTGTTCGTCATCGTCGAGCTGAGCTTGCCATCAATGACAAACAAATACTCTGCCTTCTGTCTGCCCGTAATAAATATGCCAACAAAGATTCCATCATACTAAAATATTTTTAAATTTCCTTGTGTCCCTAAGTTTAAAATCATGTCACAAAATGGGAAATTATGTGTCAAAGTTGAGTCATAGGTTATAGATGAAATTCATGTCAAAATAGGTATCATGGTTCATCATCACACCTAATGAGGTCAGAAAGGAGACAATGATTACTCTCCATGTCATTTGTACTTTTGGAAAGCATCAAATAGGTGCGTGCTCCTCAAATTTGTTGTGAAAGTTACTTAAATTGGCTTGAGAGGTCTTGTCATCTTTGGGAAAGTACTTTCCTTTTTAAATCCACTCCTTATCCACTCATGTATTCATACTTGCCACATTTTATTTATTTGCATTGCAGTCACAACCTTTGCATAAGCTATAGTCTCCTGAGAAAGCTTCAAATCCCTCTTCCATGTAAACGATCCTCCTCGCTACGCAAACACTGTGCAAATTTCCCTCACTACGCAAACCCTATGTGGTATTATTCACTACGCAAATCTTGTTGCTCTGTTTTTTCTACGCATCCCTTGTTCACTTTATTTTCTATGTAAAAAACCTTTTTTGATCACATCATTTATGAAATATTATCCCCTAAATATGTTCGCCTCTCATATAACAAAGGTTTGTTTTACCTATTCAATCCAAACCCTATCCCTGCTAGTTTGTTGTTCAATCTTTCCTACTGAGTTTCAAGACATATTTTCTTTGAACAATTTCAAATTTACCTTGCAAAGAAGACATCACAGAGCCATTAAATCACAGGAAAATAAGAAATACAAGGGAGGAAATGTGCTGAGTTATGAACCCCAAGAGATGACTCTAGTAAAATCAGATCCTGCATACATGGTGTCTTTTGAGTAGGTTGGGTGTATGATATTTTGTGAAAGAATCCAGGGGTATAACGTGCAGCTGACCAAGGAGTTCACCCTAAAATTTAATGGTGTCTATACAATCATTGCAAGGTTCACCTTTCCAGTATCAGAAGAGACAATATCAGTTGCCACAGAGATTCCCATACAGGGAGAGAAATGATTTAAAGGTATGCCTCTAGAGCTTATGTTTTATATTGATTTCCTTAAGCCTCAGTATAGAAAGAAGAATATTGGTGCCACTATCCCCAGGGAGTATCTTTTGGAACCCTATGAGATGCTATTGAGAATAATCCAAAGGTATTTTATTTGTGAGGGTAGGTTTGACAGGGTATATCAATACCACATAATGCTCCTCATGCATTTCACAGGGAAAAGACCCCTAAACTTACCCTTTTACCTATATAGAAGCCTAGGGAAAATGGCAGACAAAGTTGATCAGCTTAAGGGCACTCTGTTCCATTTCTCCTTGGTGAAGATGTTAGTGGTTGAATAGCTAAGAAAGATAAACATGGATTGGGAGTCCTTCTTAACTTCAATAGATATTTCCCTGGATCGTAAAGGAGATACCCCCTTGTCCACTGAAAGCTTGGCCTCTAACAACTGAGGTGAAAAAGGAAGAAGTGTTGCAGAAAGGGGAAAAGGAAAATATGTTGAGGGCTCATCACCAAGCCAAACAGTTCTGAAGAAGGGTAGCATGCTACAATTCATTGATGAGACAAAGGAGACACAGACACCCAACATACCAACCACAAGGTCAGTTGTTAGAAGGCTTCCCACACCCACAATGCAAACATAATTTGTTGAGGTTCTAGCTCAGGAGATGGATAACAAATAAGGTAAATCAAGAGAGGAAGGTTCATGGTTTAGGGGAGTGCAACAACAACTCAGAGAGGCTCATCATGTTATAGCTCAGTTTTACCAAGATAATAGATAATTGAAAGGAATCTAGATGAGAAGGATTCTGATGAACAAACACCAAAAAACAAGGTAGAGACCAATACTGAAAGGTCAAAATAAAAGGAAGTCATTCAAATCCCTAAGGCCACAGTTTTAGCCAATCCTATAACACCTTTCTACAATATCCTCATCTAGGAAGAAGAGTTCAAAGATATAGGGAAAACTAGCATCAAGTGAAGACCTCCTACTTCGCCCACAGAAGGAGAAAATAACATAATATGGCTAAATAAGAAGTTAAGGAAAGCTCAAAATCAAATCATTCATCTCAGGGAAGAAAAGAGGATATTGGAGGATAGAATCATGAAACACTTTAAGGAATGAAAATCAGCCAGACAAAATGCTTGTGCAACCCTTTCCAATGCCCAGTCAAAATTGAAAAGAAAGGCAACCTTGTTCACGAAAGTGGGAAATTTGAAGGTACAAAACTTAACATTAAGGAAGGAAAACATGTATCTCACACAAAGGATGCTATTGGATGATGAATCTAGAAGGAGGCTAGAACTACTTGCAGAAGTAGTAGATATGTGATTGAAGAAAATTCACATTTTCGTCTTTTTGGGTATGTGATCATCTTGATTTTTGTCATAAAAGTTGTGGAAAGAATACTTTTGATATTGGAGAAAGGTTCTCACAAGGGTGACAACATAGAACATTTTCTGGGCACAATTGTTGTTCTAACTGATAAACTATCATACACAACATTTGGTAGCAATTTCTTGCTACACAAGTGTTGTAGACTCATATGTTTAAAAAGGATGGCATGAAATGAAAGGTATATGAGTTTTGAGGTAAATACAAGTTCCCAGTCACTTGTTGCCAGTTGGATCTACACGAATTACAACAAATGGAGTTTTCTACGCAAAGTTGTTATGCAAATGTTGTAGGTAGCACTTGCGCAATACTAGTTCCAGTTTGCTATGCAAAGGTGGTAGAGTTGCTAAAGAATGCATGGGATGCCTCAGAGTGGTTTCCAGATGTAATTGGTGACTCATCACAATAACCTATTTTAATTTTACTCAGATCTATGATTTTATAAGATATTTTTTTTTTCATTAAATATGGTCAAAGAAAATTTACTATTTTTAGTAAATTTGTTTAGGAGTTGTTCTCTTTCAATGTGACCAGATCCACCATTGTAGGAAGAAGTAGTTCGAATCCTAATAGCCTAGTGTGGAAATAGGACCTTATATATTTGATCACTTTTGATGTAAAGGAGGGTGAGTTGGTAGAAAGTATAGTCATTTTGATCCTTATTGTAATATTCTTTGAATCTGGAAGAAATACAAATGTAGAAGTCCTAAACTTTTTATGAAAAATATTCTAATGGTGGTGGTCTAATGTTTGTACTCTTATATTTGTATGTACTTCTTGTGTCCTTACTTTCATCTTCATTTTTCTTCTGTTTAAATTGGATAATTAAAGTGTCTAGAATTCATCTAATGGTGCTTTAGACTCAAGTGATTTAAGCTTCTTTTCTCTTCTTAACTAGGTCAAAATTCATCTTTCATGGTTCTATGATTATGTTATATGTTTCTTTTTCTCTTCCACCCTACACAATAAAACTAAAAATTGAAGTTCATCACCTAATTTATCCTTTGTTCCTATAGAAATTTCTACCTACTAGTAATTGTTTTCGTTCATTTTCAGGGGTTGACTCCATAGCCCAGGAGATACCATACCTCCTTGCCAACAAACCTTGAAAAAACTAACTCAGTCATCTAAACCTATCCATCGGTTCAAAAAAATCTATCTATCATAGATCAAGTCTGAGAGAGAGTCGTCTGTAGATTGGAAGTGATAGCTTCCATTATTAAAGTTGGTTTCTAGGTTACCTTTGTAGATTGTTTCTTGAGCCCAACAATTTACTTAGTGATAATAGGTTACCCTCCAAGGATCCTGAGTGAGTTTGACCAATGTTTGTTCCAGGTACATCAAATTCTTCCCTTCACCATCACCTTGTGTAAGGACCCTAAAGATTGGGGTTACTAAGGATACTAATTCACAATCAGCCTCTGGGAAGGTATAGTTGATAGTCGAGTCTGAATGTATGGGAAGGATATCACGTTTGAAATCCTTAAAGAGAAATGAGGAAAAGTGGACCAGTAAACTTCAGAGGACCCAAGATGGATTTGAAATTCACGAAGCTCCGAGACCAAATGAAGATAGTTGAACCTCAAGAATAACCCCCAATATATGATCATATTGCTATGAATGGTTAAGCCTCAGAGGGATAATCTTTTTCGCTCTCCCGAACACGACCTTGTGTGTAACCACTGTGTGAGAGGGGGATCCAAGCTATGCTTATATGAAAGTTGGATTTAGTCTCCCTACACAATATTATGAGTTTGTCTTAAATGTTTTCGAGAGTTATTCTCATAGCCTATTCCAAATATCTAGTCCTAGTCTAGTGTTGGTGTAAATATCTTAAAAAATAAAAAGTTTCTAGTTGTATTTTAATTAACATTTATTTTCATGGTTTTTCGTTACACAAAGGTGAATGAAATTGAAACTGATGATGTTTGATACTCGACTCCAAAAATATGAAAATAATGAGATGCAATATTTTTGTTCAATGAACTTCTAGCTATGTGAAGGAGAAGAGTTTCTTTTCTTTCACTAACAAGCACTCAAGAATGAAATTTTTTATGCCATTTCGTTCTCAACAAGAATTCTAACAAATGCCAAATTATAAAGAAAACCTTTCGAATATCAAAACCAATGCATACAAGTATCTCTTTGTTTGATTGAAAATGTGAATTGAAAAAGTTTGTCTTATGCTACTTGCTTTCACTAATAATTAAAAATGAATTCACTATAGTGATTTTGAAAAACAAGGAGAAAAAGAACAAAAACAAACACACTCTCAGCAGTCAATAAGTGACTAAGAGAAGAACAAGCTATCCACTCAAAGAAAAACACCAAAAAGAAAAAAAATCAGACTTAATAACCTTTCGGAATTGAGTAAGGGATAAAAAACAAAGAGAACAATGCTAAGATCAATAACTTTCCTTATAAAAACCTCTAATCAATCATATAATCAAAAATAGAAACAAAAAGAAACCAAGTTTTAGTAGAAAATGATTGATTTTTCACTGAGGAAAGACAAACCCAATCAAGACTAAAATAATTAAAAGTAGCAAGTTTTAAGTCAAACAAAAAATGAGATCTGAAAGAATAGGATCTGAGCCAAAGAGGAAGATCAAAGGATTGTACCCAATAAGCAAATAGTCAGCAATTTTTCAAAAGCAAGAAAAATCGATGCTCTAGATATCAAGGTACCTGAGCGCTACAATGCTCCCTAATACACTCTGGGGGAGAAATGATCAAGCTATCAATTCTTTGACTTAAACTAGAGAGGGCGCTAGTCCCGAGACAAAGTTTTGAAAAACCCAGAAAACTCAAAAACTCAGGGAAATTTGATTAGAGACTCTATAAGACAACTTAGAAAAGATGATAAGATGTAAGGATATACCAAATTAGCAATCATGATCTAAATATAGTCAAAAGGTAGGGACAAACCAAGGAAAGAACAAAAACTGAAAATTTGATCCCCAATGGAGTCGCCAATTTCTGCTACTGAATAATTCCCCTGTAGACAGGTGAATCTTCCCTCGTAGTACAAACCCCTCTACTGAGACAAAAAACTACCTTTGGACACTACCATTCCTATAGACTAATTATGCCCATCGAAAAAAAGATTAAGAGGGATATTATTATGTACCTCACTTTCAAAGTTTGTCCACGCTTCTCCAATCCACGAGTCCCGAATAGTTCCTGCGATGGATGACAAAAGACAAAAAAATATCTCCTACTCTAATGGATTAGAAAAAAATGATCTATCTATGAAGGATTAAAAAAAGCATAGACAAATACATGCAAACACATATTAGAAGGAAATAGGCCAAGTATATTGATGAGAAATTTAAAGAGACAGTTACAATATTCAGATGATGTTGCAGCTTCTCCAAGTCCTCCTTGTCCAACCTCTTGCTCGAAATATCCATGAGCAAAATAATAATGCTTTGTTGATTATTTATCCTCTTTTTTCACCATGAGAATTCCTCCATTTATAGTCTTTGAGAGGGTCAACCACCTTGGTTATATTTGGAATTAGTTGAGATTATGACTCCATTAGTTGTGATATCTCCCTTAGATGCAGCTTGAGGGTTAGATTCGATTCAAATCAAGTCAATCCATCCATAGATTTCCTTAGAGAAAAAGGGGATTCATCCCAAGATTTTATCAACCAATTCGGTGCTCCCTTACAATGGGAAACAAAGCGCTTCAAATCTCTCTGCTAGATAAACAAAGAGCGCTAGTTCTGCCTGCACATGAGAAGGGAAGAATTGATCTTCCAAAATTTTCCAAGATGACCATTTCTCATAGAAAAACACTTTGTTCTGAATGCCAAATGATGGGGCTTCTTCTTCCAACATGCTTTAGGCTTTGTATCAAGTGTTTACAAGGTTTTGTTCCCAATGTAACACTTATGTGACAAGAATGTGACACTTATGACACTTGCGAAAGAAAGCATGACACTTATGAAAATGAAGATGTGACATTATCGAAGTGAGGAAATTTAACATGTAACAATAATATTGAGGGAATGGGAGGTTTTGTTCCTATTCATTCTCACTCTACTACTCTGTATGCACTATTATGCAAGTGTTCTATTTTAGTTGCTTAACCTGTTATCCTAGTTAGATTACCATTATAGTTCTGATCACTACATTCATTCATTACTATAACATCCAAACTATTGTACCATGATAATATCTAAAGAAAACCACATAAATCTACTCTAGCANAGTGTTCTATTTTAGTTGCTTAACCTGTTATCCTAGTTAGATTACCATTATAGTTCTGATCACTACATTCATTCATTACTATAACATCCAAACTATTGTACCATGATAATATCTAAAGAAAACCACATAAATCTACTCTAGCATGCTTTCAACAAAACTCCATAGCCCTAAAACATGGAATACATAGGTTCAATAACATATCTGTATTGTTCATTCATTCATGGCTCCTTCTCTTTTACAGACTCATGACAAAATTCAACTCTTCAATGGGATGAAACAAAACTCAATGCTACTAGAAACCAACATAGCCCAACCAACAAGAACCCTTAATACATATCATGGACCAGAACCCCTATTCTCCCAACCCGTTACATATTTATACAACAATCTAGGGATAAAAACCCTAATCTGTTCATCCCAAAAATATCCCATTACAATGCATTTCCAGTTCAGTTAACTATTTTTTCGATTGTTTTTCTCTCTTCATGTTGATTTTCTATTGTTCTTTTATTTCTGGAATGTTGAGTTGTCATCCTTATATCATGATTTATTCTCTCGCTCTCTTTATTTATCTAAGGTTGGCTTTATTATTTTATTTGTGCGTTGCATTCCTTCTACACTCTTTCCTCATAGATACCCTTAGTTGTGCAATCCCTAGATTTCCTTCTTCCACTCAATTTTCCTATACTTAGGATTTTTCCAAACCCTATATCAAAACTACAAAACTATTTTCAAAACTGCTTGTCCAACAACCATTATAAATTTTATGGTATAAATTGTGTCAAGTGGGAAAAGATACCTTGGATGTCATGCTTATGTCTGTGTCTTTATAGGGTGGTGGTGGGGATGGTGGTTTCTTTTGCGATATTTTTATTACATGCTCTAATTTGGGTGTGGAATCCAGTTCTACGAAAACATCAACGCCAGAAGCCTCTCCAACGAGTACCTTCTTCCCGATCAACAACTTTGGTAATTGACAAGTTGTTGGTTGTCAAGGAGGCATTTTTCCTACATAAAAAAGAGTAATTAAATTATCCATCGATCAAACATTATAGGTAATTTATCAAAATGAACATAATACCTGAATGAGAGTAACACTTAGTTCTTCAAGATCTCTTGTTGCATGAAGCTCTCTAATTCTCTATGAAAACAATTATAAGATAAAAGAGCCAAATCCATTAAAAATAACTTTTTCCACTAGTCCCATCTGAATTCACCATTGTGGAGTATAGAAAAATCCTTACGAATCCTTAGGAATTAAATTCGTTGCCAATGCCGTGCTCTGGAGTTAATATGCTATGTTAATCGATGACACAAAGGGAATGTTAAGTTAGTCAATCGAGGATCTCCAATAGTGGTGAGTTGGTGCACAATGATTTTTAGGATCAGGGATCGGGGATGGGTTTTACCTTATGGCTCGAATGACTTATGTCAACGTTTAATCCTCGATCCTGATGAAGGTGAATGCTTGGAACTTTACTTCCATGAATTTTTCTTCTTCTTTGGTGATATTTTCAAAATGATAACTTGGGATACACATTGTGTAGCATGAAGTTTAGAGCTTCCCTTAGCTGATGTGGCATGTATAGATAGGTTTAAACTATGGAATAATATGCGATGAGTGGGGTCGTTTTTCCTTCAAACACAAGATATCTAAAATACTTATTGTAGATGATGAACATTCCAAATTGAACATGGGAGGTAGCATGAATGGTCAATATCATGGCTAGTTTTGTTGAAATTGATCATCGACACTCTCGTTCATGTGTTGAATTGGGTGATTATTTGTTGTGGCATGTCGATGCCAATGTGCTACTAGCCATCAATGCATAAGATATGCCTTAACATTTGTGTCACCGAGCGTTTTCTCAACCGATCACCTATGTGACATCAACATTGATGTAATTATATCCTGTTTTGTGACCGTAATATTTCCCTCCAAGGATTTCATGTGTCGAGATACATTCAAAGAGGATGTGATGATGTGTTATACACGACCTTTGTTGATGTGGCATAATTGGGTAGGTTAAAATTGAAGGGAAATCTTCAGCACAAGGCCAATCTTGGCTTGAAGTATCAGTGATTCGAGATTCCTTGTTTGGAATGTGGACAATTCAGAAGGAGAAATATGGATGATCTATATTGTGGCATTTTCTTTACTATAATCGATTTTCGGAATATTTGTTCATGTGTCAAAAAGTGTGATCTTCGGTCTTGGTTCAACGATGTCAACACGAAATAGTTCATGGACAAGTTGAAAGATTATAGAGCTCAATAGAGTTACGCGTATTTTGTGCCAACAACTGATATAACATCGACGTCAATGAATTCACTATCTCACCTACTTCCTTTGACCCCTTTTCATTAAAATTTTTGGTTCCCTAATGACCTCCTGAATCACTTGTGATGATTTGGAAGCTAAAGTGGCACAATTGACGTGACTCAAATGATGTGGCAGAGTGTGGCTGGCATGATGATGTGGTAGAAAAGGTGGTGAAACAAATATCCACTTGGAGAATGATATGTTAAAGTCAGTGTGGTGAATGTTGACACGGTTTCACATCACGCTGGAATAGGGTGTATTTAAACCTAAGGAATCAATGGCTGGGATGGGTTTCTCATTAAAATCAGAGGGTTATGACTATGAGGAGAAGTTGACTTTGTTAATGTCATGGCTTGGATTTCCTTAATTCATTTTGCAATATTCGATGCTAGGGGCCGAAATCCGATAGACATTGGATATCGACGGACTAACCAGTCTATTGTGAATTTGCATAGAGAAATCTTTGATGCTTGATTAACACATTGACAATTTTCACAAATGTCCGTTGGGCATCGAGGAAGTCAAATACTGGCAAGTAATTTTTACAAAATTCTAGAAATGTTGATCGGGATTTTATGAGCAGAAAAAAACGAATACATATTATTAAAATATGCTTAACAAAAAATAATAGAGATACGGTAAAACTGGTTTTCTCTTCAATAAGGAAATAAGCTGAAACCGTAAAATGTAGTGGAAAACAAGCTTGCTGGAATGGTGGCGGCTTATCTCTGAGAAGAGATGTGACGACTGTGCTCATTCACAAGAATATGGTTACAATGAGGCTCTATAGTCCTTTTACAATAAAAATAAATTTCAAAATCCCTAGACACCCAAAAACTGAACCCTAGGAGATGAAGTGCCAAAAGTCATGTGGGCCCCGTTTGGGTAAATTAGTACATCAACTTCCTGAGGTCGTAACGTTTGCATACGATGTTCGTTTTAGGCACACGATAGCCCGTTGGAAAGGTCTAACTGAGAATAATTTTTTTTGAATGGCCCAGGTTCATTCCCTTGGTGGTCACTTGGGCCCCAAATCCCAAAAAACGTCATTTAGGTCAAAACGACCCGAGAAGTTTGGAACCTGAAAAACTGTCGAAAAACTGCCAAGGTGGAAAACTGTTTTTTGAGCCAGTGGAATAGGTGGGTGGCCATTGATATCCACTTGGATCAATCCTCCTTCATTAGGAAGAAATGGTCTCCATTGTGTTTATTTCCCCCATCAGATGAGTAATTTTTTGTTGAATTTGGCCCTAGGTGAGCTACTTGCCTTGGTGCAGGAGTTGCCCTGCTTTGATGACTCGATAAAGCTAGATCCTTTGTTGCCGACTTCCCTTGATCTCTATGTACACAATATGATCATTGGATGTCTATTGCATGTAGTCAGGGTTGAGCTCTGTTGGTGTCAACTGCTGTGCTAGCTTTGAGGTGTCAAATAATGGTGGGAAATATGGCCGAAGGAGAGCCACGTTGAAGACTCGAAGCAGACCAAGGAAGGGGGGAATGTTGAGCTCAAAATCATTGTCACCCATAGCCTTGGTGATGGTGTATGAACTATAATAGAGTAGGAAAATCTTCTGATGGGGTTCTCTAAGGCGTTATTTCTGCAAATGCAACCAAACTTTGTCGCCCACCTGAAACTTATGTGGCACCCGATGTTGATCATGGCGTTGCTTGTACTTGGCATTAGACTTATGTAGAATATACTAAACCTGTTGGTGGATGTGATAGATATGCTCAATGAATCAGTTGTCTTTGTCAACTTTTAGTGGAGCAGGGGACGAGTTGGTCGAGGTGGTCTCCAGGGGTAGTGCAACATCCATGGGGACCAATGGCTGGAATCCCAACCCCACCTGAAAGGGGATGTGGCCAGTTGAGATATGCAGGGCTCAGTTGTAGCTATGTTGGACATAGGTAAGGATCTCATCTCATGTGCGGGGGTGTTTTTAACTGTACATGCATAATATCTGTACGACCATCTGATTGACGACCTCAGTTTGGCCATCTGTCTAGGGGTGGAAGGAAGTGGATTTGGTGAGCTTTGTATCCAACAGTGACCAGAGGTTCGACCAGAATGAGTTGAGGAACTGACTGTCACGGTCTGAGATAATGGTTTGTGGGATCCCAAAATGTACCCATACTCATTCAAAGAAGATATTGGCAGTGACTTATACTATGATGTTCTTCTTGCAAGTGGATAGAACCACCATCTTGGAAAAGTGATCAACAACCAAAAAAACACAATCATTTCCCCTCTTGGTGGATGAGAGGCCCGAAATGTAGTCCATTGAGATGGATTCCCACAACATGTTAGGAGTAAGAAAACAGGTGTACATGCCCAATTTCTTAGTGGTCGGTTTGGAAATAGTGTAGTTGGTGCAGGACCTGATATACTTTCTGACATCCTATCGAAGTTTCGACCAATAGAAATGTTTCTGAAACACCGTCACTGTCCTTTCAATGCTAAAGTTTCCTGCCACCCAACTGTAGTGAGCTTCCTAACTCAGCTTCACTCACTCTCTTGATGTAACGCAGAGATGGCCCAGATGGCACAACAACCCATCCTGGAGATGGAAATTAGCTACCACTGAGTTGGCGCCCAACATTTGTTAGGTGGTGGAGAAGTCAGGGTATGTCTCGTAGAGGTGGGGCCATTCAGAGGTCTTGTGTCTGCAAGAGTCTAACACCATGGTGAGTTTCATGACTGGAGGTCGGCTGAGGCAGTCATCAAATCGATTGGTACTTCCTATTTTATATTTGATATTGAGGTGGAATTGTTGTAAGTATGTTGACCACTTCTGATGGTGGTCACTATACAATTTGCCTTGGGTTTGCATGAACTGTAGTGGCTTGTGATTGGTTTGGATGACTATCTCCTTCCCAAGAATGTAATGTCTCCACTAGTGGCAGGCTTGCATAATGGAGTACATTTTACAATGAAGCATCTATCTTGATCTCAAAGGGATGTTGTAGGTCCAGTAATGAAAGTACTGGGGATGGGAAAACACACTTCTTCAAGTCATCGAAGGCTTGTTGTTGGGACAGGCCCCACACAAACTTTTCTTTAATTCCACCCTTGTTTACTTAGATGAGGGTGATCCAGGTGGATATCAGTGGCCACCCGCCTTTTCCAACGGGCTCAAAACAACTTTCTGGCAATTTTGGCAATTTACTATTTTTGGCAGGTTTTAACTTTCGGGGCCATTTTGAGGGCCTAAATGAAGGTTTTTCGAGATCGAGGTTCTCAATGATACTTGAAGGCATGATTGAGCCCCCAAAATGAATCTCCTCGACGACACATTTCCAACGATCTATCATACGCCTAAAATAGAGATCGTATGCAAAAGTTACGGCCCCGGGAAGTTTATGTACTAACTTACCCAAACGAGGCCCACATGACTTTTGGCGCTTCATCTCCTAGGGTTAGGTTTTTGGATGTCTAGGAATTTTGGCATTCCTTTTTATTGTAAAAGGGCCTTCAGAGCCTCATTGTAATCATCTTCTTGTGAATGCGAGTAGCCGTCACATCTCTTCTCAGAGATAAGCTGGCACCATTCTAGTGAGTCTTTCACTCTGTATTTTTACAGTCTCTGTACATTTCTCTGATTAATAGAAATCGTGTATTACTATATATATGTGTTTATGGTTGCATATCTGATACATTTCTATTATATTATTGAATATCTGCAATATCTTTGTGTATTTCTTTATTATATCTCCGCTCTCATTTTGTGCCGAAAATAATCTGGATCAGAGGGCCCATGCGATATGAGAGAATCCCAGCACGAACTTGCGATAGAAATTGGCGAGGCCCAAGAAGATATGAAGTTTAGTGAGTGTGGTTGGGGCTGGCCAGTCATGAATGAACTTGATCTTGGTTGGATCCACATGCACACCATGCTGATCAATGATGTAACCTAAGTAATGGACCCTATCCATTTCGAAGGATCATTTTCCAAGTTTTCATATAGTTTGTGTTATCGCAGGGTGTGCATAACTTGTTGACTATGCTGCAATTGTTCTGCCCAAGTATTGATGTAGATGAGGATGTCATCCAGATAAACCACTAAAAAAGTATTGGTGAAAGGTCATAGGATATCTTCCATCATCCTCATAAAAATTTTTGAAGAATTTTTCAAACCAAAGGGCATGACCAGCCATTGAAAAAGACCTTCTTTTGACTTGAAGGCAGTCTTCCATACATCTGTCTGTTCTATTGGGACCTAGTGATATCCAGACTTCATATCAATCTTACTGAAGTATTTGGCCCCCGTGAGCTGATCAAGGAGCTCGTCGATTCGGGTACTAGTTTTGGACTGTGATTTTATTTAGGGCCCGATAATCAATGCAGAGTCTTCAAGTCTCATCTTTCTTCTGCACCAACACGATTGGGCTCCCACAAGGTGATGATTTGGGATGGATGTGCCCCTTGTGGAGAAGTTCTTGGATCTTCGTCTTGATCTCCTCATTTTCTAACAAAGAGCGACCATAGACTATCCCATTGGGTAGCAGTGCTCCTGGGGTCAGATCGATTGGATGCTTGACCTGGCAGTGCAGAGGTGCCCTGGTAGGAGAGGAGAAGATAT
The DNA here is from genome assembly GCA_010110895.2 of Picea sitchensis. NCBI lineage: Eukaryota > Viridiplantae > Streptophyta > Pinopsida > Pinales > Pinaceae > Picea > Picea sitchensis. The sequence goes on along the minus strand of SNQJ01S0122488.1, from coordinate 15,704 downwards.
TTTAGTATTCTTCCATGAACTTATCCACTTGCTTATCTTATGTGGAGAGATCAGCCACAGAGGCCCTGGATGTGGTTGTGATATTTCACTCACTCTGAGAGAGAATCATGAAGAAGACAAATTTCCCAGTCTGAGAGACGACCTTCTTACGTTGCTTGTCAGATATCAAGGAAATAACACTAGGAGGGACTACCTCAGGTATCCTATACAATTTCCTGTTCAAAGTAATAATAACACTTCAAGGCCTAGACTCATATACATCATGACATTTACATAAATAAGGTTGGCCCAAAATAACATTACAAACTTCGAGAGGAAAAAAATCACATAATACCTCATCTTTGAAGGGCTTGTTGTCGTACGACAATCAACACTGTTGGTTGACACGGAGATTGCTTCCTTGTCGGAGCCATCCAATGGTGTAGGGTTGTGGGTGCGGCATTGTCGACAGAGCTAGCCACTTGATGACCTCTGATGAGATGAGTTCTTTCTGGCTACCATTATAAACGATGAAGTGTATAAGGGTGCCCTTTACTCACATATTTTAATGGAAGAGGTGCTCTCCTTATTCTGGCGCATCTGGTTCACCAGGCTGGAGCTTGGTGGTAGCTACGGTGGCACTAGGTTCTGTGTCAATGATTCATCTTCCCCTTTCTGGTTCTGACTCAAATTCAGAACCCACATCTGATTCAGAGGATTTCACTTCGGCTACCATCGACTTCTTTGAGCAATAATCAACAGTGTTATGCCAAGGGCTCTTATGGAAGTCGTACCACTTCCCGGTATATTTCTTTGTGTTTCCGATGTCCTTCTTTTCTTGCGGCTTGGATTGGTTGTCCTGATACTATCCTTATTTTCTCTGTCCTTTTTTTTGTGGGTTGGGGCCGCCCTTTCTTGGCTTTTGTTGTGAGGGTTTCCTAGGCCCAAATTGCTGTGTCTTTTGTTTGAGCTTCTGCTCGATTTTGACAACATATCAGTAGGCCTCACCCAAGGACGAGATGTCCAAAAATTCCATTTCGGTTTGGATATATCTATGTAGAGAACCAAAATACTTGAGAAATATATTTCACTCTGAATCTTTGATACCCAGCTTGGTGCACAAGGGATGGAAGATATTTGTGAACTCTGGCATTGCTTGGTCTCTTTCTTGCCGCAGTGTGGTCCATTTGGTATACAAGTTGTCATAACTTTTGACAGGGTAGTATTTCTCCTTAATAACATCCCTAAAGGATTCCTAGGTAGTCATAACTATAAATAATGAGGGTTCCTTTGTTTCCTTTTTCTCACATCAAGTTTACCACCAATCTTTGACATGGGGAACGACTTTAAGGAGCGCAAAAGTAATATTTTTTCTATTCGAAAAATTATGGACAGAAAAATACCCTTCTAGTAGATTCAACCACTTATCTACAACATCTGCATCTATCTGACCTTCAAATATAGGAATATCAAAGTTGATTTGTACATTGAAGGGGGCGACACCTCTGCTCGATGAAGATGCGTCGCCTGTTGGTAGTCGCATAAGGATTTGTGCGAAACTATCCATCATTGCATTCCTTTGTTGCGTGAGGGTTTCCTCAAGAAACATTTTGAAAGGATATCCTATCCCTTCATATTTATTTTCTCCTACCATGAGAGGTCGCTTGGGCATGCGAGAGAGTTTTTCCTCAAGAGAAACAAACTCGAGACCCAATTATTTGTACCCTGACCTCATTGGGGACATACATTAAGACGATAAGGAGAAGACCGCTCTGATACCAGTGATCCATATTTCATGAGCAGAATGAAATGAATACATATTATTAAAATATGCTTAACAAAAAATAATAGAGATATAGTAAAACTGGTTTTCTATTCAATAAGGAAATAAGTTGAAACTGTAAAATGCAGTGGAAAACAAGCTTGCTAGAATGGTGGCAGCTTATCTCTGAGAAGAGATGTGACGGTTGTGCTCATTCGCAAGAAGATGGTTACAATGAGGCTCTAAAGGCCTTTTACAATAAACAAGAATTTCAAAAACCCTAGACATCCAAAAACCTAACCCTAGGAGATGAAGCGCAAAAAGTTGTGTGGGCCTCGTTTGGGTAAGTTAGTACATCAACTTCCCGGGGTCATAACTTTTGCATACGATCTCTATTTTAGGCACATAATACCCTGTTGGAAAGATGTAACCAAGAAGAAAAAAAATTGACTGGTCCACATTAGTATCTCTAGCATTCACCTGGGCCCCAAATCCCAAAAAAGTCGTTTAGGGCCTCAAAACGGACCCAGAAATTTGGAACCCGAAAAACTGTCGAAAAACTGTTAAGGTGGAAAACTGTTTTTCGAGCCAGTGGAATAGGTGGGTGGCCACCGATATCCACCTGGATCAAATGTTAAGTCTTGGATCCCTTTTTGTAGCATTATAACTTCCTAAACCTTTGTCCCTTCCAGTGATAATCCATATTAAGTGACCTACGAGGATCTCCACACAAGGATTCATTACTTTGCACACCATGAAGAAGATCATTAAAATGTTGATTGATGAAAAAGTTTAAAAGGAATGATTAATGCTTCATTTAAATTGAAAAAATGATTAATACTTTAAATGAGTGTGATAAGCTCATGCATTATTCATTCAAATGGGAAAAATGATTAATACTTGAAGTGAGTGGAAACTACTCATGTATTTTTCATTTAATTTGTAAAAAGGGAAATTAGTTGTGAGAATCCACCTTACAAATTAGTTTCCTAGTTTTAATGGGAAATCAGTTTTTGTGTGAGAATCCACCTCACAAAATTGGTTTCCTTGTTTTAAGGGGAAATTAGTTTTGTGTGAGAATCTACCTCAGAACTAGTTTTTTCTATTCTCAAGAAGAGGATGAGAGTCTCATAGGTTGTTTTGGGATTCTTCCTCATTTTATCACAAGTGGTTTCCTAGTCTCAAGGGGAAATTAAGAGTCTCATAGGTTGGTTGAGATGATTTCTCATTTTTTTCCTCGAGTTTTTATTTATATCCTAAATTTATGGATCCTGTCTCCTTGAATTATGGAGAGAGGGAAACTCTATAAATTCCTTATGTAATCATTGTGGAGGAGGCCCCTTTAGGCCCTTGGAGAGAGAGATTTTCATGGTGAGGAATGTAGTCCTTCTAGTGTCTGAAGAAATGTCACTTATGTAAGAGCCTTACGTTATTTGTGTAAGCAAAGGCTACTCTAGGTTTCATCTCTGTAAGGAGCATGTACCACATTTTGTGAAAAGGTTTCAGCCCTGGCTAAAGGAAGGAAAATAAAACAATTTGTATTCCAAGCGGATCTGGAGATGTAGCCAAGACATCTAGTGAAATCTGTTAACATATGTGTGTCAAATTATATGTGTTATTTTTTATTCTATTCTCACTTGAATAAGCAGAGATTTAATTACACATATGCACATAATTATGACAATTTTGCTCATGTACATATGCAATGCTTAGAAATTAATTTTTCTCATGGTCACATGCAATTAATCGTCAGTAAAAGTTCCTCATTGTAGGATTTTTGTAGAGAATTTTTTCACAGAAATTACCGGATCAAGTGGTATCAGAGCAATTCTGACCCATTTTGCATATTGTGAACATCACCATGGACAAAGAAAAGAAGAAAGAATGGCTTTGTGAGCTTGAAGAAATCAACCAAACCATTCAAGCAGAGAACATTCAATTGAGTAGATTGCTTCAAGAATCTGAAGAAGAAAAGAACAAAATATGACTGTAGCTACAAGCTATGGAGGAGAAAGTTTGGGAATTCTCCACTACAGGAGAAACAAAAAGTCCCTCCAAGATCAGACTAACTTGTGGCCATGACATGTATACTAGTTATGGTTCTTGTCATGAAAGTGTTGATGGTTGCACATATTGTCAGATAATAGAGGATGTTCTTCATGTTGATGTTTTGGTAGCTATGAGAGGTATTAAACTCCACGTGTAACCTTTGACTTATAATAGAATATTATTCTAGAAGCAAGTGAACCATTAAACACTAGATGTGTGGAAACCCTAGAAAACAAGTCTACCTAGTAGAATAATAATACTATAATATTATCTTCCAGAAATATAAGTCGACTCCATAGGAAAAATATAAACAAAAAACATAATTATCAGAAAGTCAGGTCGACCCAGCCAGAAAAGTCACTAGACAAATTAATCTAAATAGAGGACTTTTTAGCTCATTTGGACAACCAGAAAAGTGCGCAAGTCTTGTGGAGAGATGTAGTTGCAGCTGCAACTACAACTACAAGGAGGAATAAGGCCGTATGGTCATATCTTGGGTCTTGGTCTCTCTCTAGTGCTATCTTGGTGATTCTCTTGGTGATTCTCCTGGTGAAACTCTTGGTGATATTCTTGGTGATACTCTTGGTGATATTTTTACTAAGTATGGCCCAACTATGAGAGAGTAGTGAAATTGTAGTTGTTGCAGTTATGTATGGTACTTGTTCTATGGATATTGTCTCTCTTGTACACAACCCATGGAGAAGGATCATTCTACTTGTATTGAGTTGTTGCTGCAATTAGCAACTAGGGTTTATTTGTTGGTTCTAGAGTAGGCTTACCAGAATTATTATAAGTAAAGGTTAGGATGCTCGGGGCTGGCCTTGTGCCTATGATTGGGTGACAATGATGTGAAATTGTCTATGGTTAAATGTACATACCAAAATTTTAACACTTCAGACACTAGGGAACCAAGGTGGTTTCCTAGAAGCCTCATCTACAACTTCATCCAAATAGGAACAAGAATGGAGGTAAATAATTCCCCATGTTCAATTCATTCCCTCAGTAATGATTATGCTTCTTTTGGTTCTTTAAATAGGAACACCAAGATCATTGGCTTGAATTTGCTGAGGAAGATGGGATGTAAAGGAGGAGGTCTTGGTATTGATGGCCAAGGCATCATTCAACCACTAGAGGTTGAAGGAAGACCCTGGTATGTAGGATTGGGGTATGGTGAAAGAGAATTCTCAAAATAAGTAGAATCAGAGTGTTCTTCAAGAAAAGAGTTGATATCATCACCAACACCATCTATGAAAAATGATGGCACATCACTTTATGAAAGTGATAGATTTAGAACGATATTTTGGAGGAAATCAAAGTCTCCTAAAAAATCTTGGGACAACAACAGTGTTGCAAAGTACTAGAAGAGGAAAGATCCTTATAGTGAAGGAGAGAAGGACATGAAGTCACACCACTATTGCACTCATTTCCAAATGAGTGGTCACTGGATCGAGAAATGTTGGAAGCTTCACCCTGAGCTTCATCGTACAACAAGCAAGAAGCCCATACAAGAGCCTATGCACTTAGAAGCTTGATCCAAGTGGATCCTCATTAGTAAACAAAAATGGTCGAAAATCAAAGTTCCCAGAATTGACGGAAAAAAAACCAAGTCAAAGAGCTCAATGAGATTTTTCCAATGGTGCAAATGGCACCTCAAACTGACTCTGGATACAAAAGTTATGTCCATCTAAAATTTTTCAGCAAATAGGAAAATTAGGCAAAATCTATACAGTGTTGATGTAAACATAACATCAACCTGACATCATCATGATGACATGGCAACATGAGATGCTGCCATGTGTCACACATTTTTTTCACTTTTGGGGGGTCCAAGTGGACCAGTAAAAATGTGCCATGTGGAATCTATACGGATGCCACATGGCCGTATGGATGTTGACATGTCAACTGGCGTGGTTGTAAGGTGATGATGTTAGTAGGATGACTGGACCATATGAAATTTTGATGTGGCAGTATAGGTGCTAACATGTCAGCTAGCGTGGCTATATGGTGATGACGTCAGCATGGTGACTGGACTGTACAAAATGTTGATGTGGAAGTATGGAAGCTGACGTGGAGGTGGATGATGTGGGAGAGTGAATGGGAAATATGATAGATGACATGGCACTAAATGGGTCATTGACTGGGTAGTACGATGAATAGCATCGCATTGAGGCAGGAGCTAACATGTTTATGACTGTACAAGTGACATGGTTGTTGACTATACTAGTGACTGGGTATTGACGGAGCTCCATGTGGCCGAATCAAAGGCTACCACGTGGTAGCCTGGATTTTACCAATGAGGGCTAAAGTCCAAAATAGTTGTATTAAAAGGGGGGCACCCAGATGGGTCAGGATTCGAACATCATACCTACGCTAAAATTGGCAATGATTTCACCAACGTGCCAACTTTGGCACTTTGTAATCTCTGCCGACAATATTTATTTAAACCCAATACAACAGTTGTAACCATACACCATATGGGGAGGCCGCAGGGTTTGACCCCTGGATTTCTCCCAAACTTAGAAACGCACTACCCAATGTGAAAAATGTGGTGACTTTAATAAATCCACCACGAGAAAATGATTTAACGCACTGTTTTTCCAATGGACATGGGTACAACACACCCATTTATGGGCATGAATTTCGATGCAGGGCCTGCATTAATGTAGAGGTACGACCTTGTGTGGCATGCAGATCGAGGTAGAGAGTCTAAAAGTGACAGTGATGGAATCGTGTGAAAGTATATTAATTTTTGCATGATTTTTTGACGCAAATTCAATGGCGTAGTCCATTTTGTGATCTAAGTATCGAAATTTGAGGGCTATGGTCGAGCCCATGACTATTTGGCACACTTTTTGAGGTAGAGTTGCACCTTTTAGAATAGGTTCGAGTTTACAATCAAAAGTTGCAAAATGACAAGACATATCTATTGGTGCTATGTTCACTGATATTTGAGCAGACAATTGAACACCTTGGCATGAAACACAACGTAAATTTCATGCATTTATGGTTTTTTCCTCCTTTTGGAAATTACAAGAGGATGAATGTATGTTGCAGATTTTGGTGATCTTTGAGTGCTGCAATAAGGTAGAAAGATCTGAATTATTCGAGGAAATTTATTGTTTGAGCCTTGCATGTAAACCGATATGGTGCAGTAAGAGGTCATTTTGACACTTCGACAAAAAATAGTCATGTTTATAGTAAAAAAGTATCAGAATTGTGAGACAGGTGTGATGATAATGAGCATATTTCCTTGAAATTGATGTATAAGGTTGTGATTATCCACTCTTGGGTGATGATCAAAGTGAAGGAATTTTATTTATTCCTAATCGCTGTTGGCAACATTGTAATGCGTCTTGTAGCCACTATTGAGTGAGAGGCATTTTTTTTTGCCTAAGGACTATTTTGGCAATCATTGTAAACATTTCCATGAGTGTTTTATTAAATCTTGGAAAGTATGTTATTTATTTGAAATTGTGACCTTGTATTATCAGTTGGAGATTTACATTGATGCAAGTGTTGGCATTGACATCCTCGTTCTGAAGTACAAAGTTGAAGGAGAAGGAGGGTGTGGCCTTTCAAAGACATTTGTTATGTAGGTCAAGGAATTAGCTATAGATTTGCATTGATGCAAGTGTTGGCATCAACATCCTCATTCCAAAGTAAAAAGGTGAAGGAGAATAAGCGTGTGACCTTTTAGAGACATTTTTTATGTAGATCGAGCAGTGGGGAAGTTCATCATGGAGTGTAAGACTCTTCCTAGAAGATGGTTGCGTATATTCAACTTTCTTGTTGATTAAGGTTGGTTGTCATTGATGTCAACCCTTGAAGAAAGCCCCATAGCACAAAGGTTTAGGTAATGGACCCAATATTGTTTGATGTAAATATTACTCATTATTGTTTTTTCATGGTTGATAAGAAGTAAATATGGATGAACTCCAAAGTGGTCCCCGTATGGTGAAAGCCCTCACGGGAAGACGCTTTGTGGAG